>JAABOM020062228.1:0-10406 GCA_011800125.2 Solanum clarkiae
AATTTTTGGTTCGCAGACTGTCTTTTGTAAATAAATAATTGGTTTCCTAATTATCCTTAAAATTAGGTGGCGACTCCCAAAATCAAATCATTTTTCCATTATTCAATCCCCTTTATTTTATCAATTTTCATCGAGTTGCCGCGACGTTGCGCCTTCGGGATGTCAACAGTGTGACTATCAATCATTCCTTAAATAATTTCAGAAAGTAACATTTCATATCATGAGCCACAAGCCACAAAAAATCCAACCAATAGCCATATATTTTGGACACATTGTTGTCCTAAGCATTTAGAATTGGATCCAAAATTTTAAATCAATTAATATATTTATTTTTATTTATCTTTAACTAACACACACCATCAATGAGTAACTAAAGATTTAATGTAAATATACATTTTTTCTAACTAGTCAAGAACTTTTATTGAAATAAAAATCACTAACAAAAAACATTAAAGTAAGTCAACATACTTTTATCGATAGTCGATCGCTTTATTTTATACTCTAGAAGATAAGATTTTAAAATAACATTAATGGAGTACACACCAACATGTTAAAAATAATACTTTTAATTATATTTTTAAATTTTGAATCGAAATGATGACTAATTTAATTCAAAATTCATAAATAATTAGAGGACTAAAAATGTAATTATCCCTCTATAGAAACACAAGTACTATAAAATAGTGTCAATAATTTGTGAATGCAATAACGTACATGCACTATTGAAGCATGTTGAATTGACAAGTCGAGGTACTTCATACATTAGGTGATTGTGTGAAAATGGCATGTCAAGATCTTGAATACTTTCTTTAAAAGAATTGATGAAATATAGTTTAACATAATTGTCAAAGCATAAGAAGCAACAATCGCTATTACTAGTTCTCAAAATGTTAGGAATAGTCACTATTAAAAATATACCAAAAATCAATTTCAGAGGTTCACGAAACCATTCAAAAATTGACCTCAAAATATAGTATTTTTTGACTTTTGGTTATAAGCTGTAAAATTTTTGTTATGACTTCTGCATTCACACAGTACCAAAACAGTAAATAAGGAAAATTAAAGGAAATTATAATACAATCTAAGTCCACAGTATTCACTGCGTGTCCTTAAGGAATTTAATCCGTTTACTGAGGTTATGGATTATTTCTTCCTAGGATAAAACAGATTAACTATTACAGAAGTAGTGGTACCTCAGACTTTTGTAATATTTCAACGAACTCGAAAGTCAACAACAGATCACACGAAACTCAAATTTTTATTTGTATGAGAATGTATGCAGAGAAATTGAAAAATTCAATGTTTAGAAAATGCAAAAATAGCCTCTATTTATAGGCAATGCTAGGTGCAAATTTACCTGTTCTGAACAGTCTCATCTGTTCAGAACAGGTATGGAGTCGCTTGGGAATGAAGGCCGGTGACGGTTAAACTAACTAATTTCACGAATTAACGTAATTAATAAATAATTCATCAATTCATTTAATTAATAAGTAATAGCCAAAGCCGAAGCCGAAGCCGTAGACGAGCGAGCGCGGATAAAGCTCAACATTTCTCTAATTTAAATCGAGACGGTGACGATGACAGCGCGAGGGGGTCCCCTTTACTTGACTCTTTAAGAGTTAGAGGAAATGTTTCTTAATATAAGGAAAAAACTTTTCCCCTATTTTATCGATAGAGAGAAATGACTCTTCATTTCTCTTTACTTAATTACCCCACATATTTTTTATTCTTTCATTTCTCAATTCACAATTACTACTTAAGCCCAACAAATTTAAAAGTGAAAAAAGTGAGAAAGTAGAGGAGAAAATATTCCCTACTACTTTTCGAATGTCATAAAAATTGTAGGGAAAAAAAGTGTGGGCATGACACGTATCATAGGGTAACTTTTTACATCTTAGCCAGCACTAGAATGTTGGTACCTATAATAGTGAATGTGGTCGTACCTATTATCCTGTTGCTCCTATTACATATACATACGTAAATAATTTTCTATAACAAAAATTATTTATATTTGTTTTGTTCTCGTGATGACTAAAGTAGTTGACACTTTAGCTCAAAACATTTCATATTTTCTCAATCACTTAATGCAATATACATAACATTCTTTGTTTGTGTCGTGAAGTTTTATATTGAGGAAGGTGAGTAGGTATCTATTCAGATTTAAATTCGAAATCTCTGATTAAAAATAAAAGAATATTATTTTACCGCTATCTCGGAGGCTAAATTGAGTATCGATTTATTTAGTTGAAAAGAACCTTTTCATACGTTCCTACTGTGAAAAGGAAGCAATTGATAAGATAATAACAATTTTCTAGACCTTAGTACTTAATATGTGTGAGGGGTGGGATAAGTGTACTGAAATATTAGACAAATGGCAGTGCTTGAAATTGCTGGTGGGGAAGAATAGTGAAAGGAACTAGACAAAATAATCCCGTAACTTCATGAGAAAAATATTCTATCTTTAATTAGAAAGTAATGCATGATATGAATAAACAACTGTTTATGAAAAATACATGACTCTGTTAGAGTGCCCCTATTGGACCCCTTATATTTATGAATCAAACATTACTTGGACACCCTCATGTACACTCTAATGAGAGAAAAATATTGGATCTTTAATTAGAAATATTACATATGATATGAATAAGCAATTGTTTATCAAAAACACATGATTCTGTTAGGGTGACCCTCTTGTATTTATGAATCAAACATTACTTAAGAACATGCTCTTTACACACTGTGTAATATTGTAAGTACATACATGGTCTTCGGATTCACAACTGCCACGCATTTATCAATCAATAGATAAAAGTGGTGGTTACCTACCAACAAAGTTGAGTTCCCCATCATATACCCCAATTATTGCTTAAAAAGAGATTTTTAACTTGCAAATTTTATTGGGCATGAAGAAAGAAACAATCCTTGAATGCGCCCAAGACAGGAAAAAGGTTGAGCCCCAATGGCATGAATAAAGAGCACAAAGTGGCAGAAAGGTCAAGTGCACGGACGAGCTGGTACAAATCATTGTCTAGTCTATGAAGCCTCAATCTTTACTATCTAGATGGTGCCAATGACAGGTTCATGGGTACCTTAAATCAAAATAAAAACTAAACTCAAAAGCAAGAAAGATATAAGTGGTATCCTCCGAATGCAGGTGAGGACTCATCAATCAGCTGATAAAAGATAAGATCCTCAACGAAGCGCTTGTTGATGGTCTCTAATACTTTTTTCTGCATCATGAAAAGATATATGCCCAAATGGACGTCAATACGTGGAAGGTACGAATATGTAAAATAACCGAATGAAACAGGTATCAAGATAGAATAATATGAATTCAGGTACTCAAGCCAAGAAGTAAGAAACTCAATTAGGATGTCAGAAGTATAAAGTGAGAATACAGTTTAGATAGAAAAAATCCTACACAATCTAATCCAATCCAATCAGAGTGTCATCAAGACCTGTATAGGAGTTTCTCTAACCGACAACCATCACCTATGGGCCAATGATGATACAACAAAGTGATGTTGTTGCTCACACGTCCAATACCTTTCCAGAATAAGAGATGATCACCATCATTGGATCCACAATTAATCAAATCAAACCTTCCTTAAGGACTTTAAAGGTATGACCCCTTTTTCATCCTATGCTGATGGTATAGTTATTGAGCTCAAGTATTACATACTTTTACTCAATTTGGTGCTCAATACTCCTCAAAAGTCTTAATGCTCATAAGACTTTATCCAATAAATCTAATCTATCTAATCAATCAAGTCTTGTAAGAAATCTTATCAATTCATAAATTCTGTCACAATCAAGCCTTTCGGCCTATCACTCATACAATCGACCCTCACTCACATTTTTCAAGAGTAGTTTAAACATAATTTTGTGATAACATTTGATTGGGTTCAATTATAAAGATTATATTTAACGATCAAGTTCATGGGACTGCCACCATGTTCACATCTCAATCACAATCAAGCATTCACAAGTTCAAGGATTTAGATTCAATTCTTAGGTATAGTCATGAAATTTTAGTTCAAAAATAGAATTAGAGTTTACAAAATCAAAGGTTTAACTTATTTTTTCAAGAAACAAATTTATACAAACCATCAATTATACAACATAAGTAAACAAAAAGGTTAAATATTAAAGAAGTTCTCAAGATAGCACGATCATGCATGAGGACTTCAATTCTATCACAATTCATCCTATCACAATCATAGGGCACATGGAAGAACAAGATTCATGCATTAGTTTAGCCTTACATACATAGGATGAAAGATGACAATCAAATTCGCATGAGTTTTGCTCTAATCACTTGAACCCTAGTTTTTTCTCCTCTTCTTAACCCTAATATTTTAGTTAGAATGCATAAAGAAGTTAGAAATGGGTTTAGGAACCCTTTTTAGGTAAAAAAAAATAACTTATTTCAGTCACAAATTAAGTGTAGAGGAGTGTGTAAAAGTCTAAAATGCCCCTTATTAAAATTTTAGCCGACAGAAAAAAGTTGAACTATGATGGAGCAGGTAGGTGTCGCAGACTTGTTCCATCTTAGTTTTTTTTTAGTATAAGACATAAATTACACTCATTGAATAAGTTTTATACGTAAAGTATGAGAATGACCCATTTTGGGGCATCTCCATAGTGCAGAGATGTCGCACACCTTGATGGAAATCACGTTTTGCCTAAAAAATTATCTTTTGCTCTGGCTGGCCTAAAATTCGATCGAGACCACTTTCCCATTTAATTTTTTATGCTGATCATATTTCTAACCTTGGATTTGCCAAAAAAATTTAGATGATACGTTATGCGGACATCTCTAATCTAAGGGTATTTTGATAATTTTTCAACGTGCAACATTATCTCCCCCTTGAAATCATTCATCCTCGAATGAAGAGTACCTAGAGATAGACTTGAGGGATGAATAAAAATCATGACTCATTCAAACAACCAATCAAACTCTCTAGACAATCAACAATCAACTCAAGAATAAACAAATCAATTCAAATCATGGATAAGGACATTACCTTCAATATTCTCATGATTGCACACAAATAAATGCAGATATTTATCTTTGATATATTCCTCAGCTTCCCATGTGACTTCCTCAACAGATTGATTTATCCACAGGACATTAACTGAGGCTATCTCGTCGTCCTCATTTGTGAACTTGATGATCAAGAATCTAGATCGGGTTCTCCTTATAGGACAAACTATTTTTCACTCCAATACTATCAATGAAGATTACCAATAAAGGATCTGCCAAACATTTCTTCAACATCAGGACATGAAAGATTGGATAAATCGTGGCTAACTCAGAAGGCAACTCCAACTAATAATAAGCAATATTTTCAATCCTCATCACAATTTGGTAAAGACCAATATAGCAGGAACATAACTTTCCCTTCTTCTGAAATCACATGACCCCCTTTCATGGGTGACACTTTCAAGTATATTCAATTATTTACATCAAACTCTAAGTCTATTCTTCTCACGTCAGTGTAATATCTCTAGCAGCTCTGTGCAGTCTTTAACCTCTCTCTAATAACCTTCACCTTCTCCATGGATTAATGAACAAGATAATGTCCAATTAATTCAGTTTCACCAACCTCAAACTACCCAATTGTTGATCTACATTTCCTTCATAGGGATCCATCTAGATACTTTCATGATAACCGTTGTTATATGCAAATTTAATAATAGGTAAATGATTATCTCAATTATCTTTGAAATAAAGAACACAAGCTCTCAATATATCCTCCAATATAATGTCTGAATTATGTGCTTTATTTGGTCATTTGTCTAGGGATGAAAAGTTGTAATAAGATTCACCTTAGAATCTAATCCTTTCTGAAAACACCTTCAAAATTGAGATGTGAATTGAGTTCCTCTATCTAAGATGATAGACAAGGGAACTCCATGTAATATGAAAATCTCATGAATGTACAATCTAGCATAATTCTTTGCAGTGTCAGCCGTCTTAACTGTCAAAAAGTGAGCTGATTTGGTCATTCTATCCACAATCATTTATATTGAATCATGCTATTTTTTAGACCTTGTCAAACCGGTGACAAATTTCATATTGATCATCACTCACTTTCATTCGAGAATCTCAAAGTTTTGAGCCAGCTCACATGGCCTTTAGTGTTCAACTATAACCTGTTGACAATTTGAGCACATAGAGACAAATTCAGCAATATCCTTCTTCATTCCACTCCACCAGTAGATTTTTCTCAAGTTATGGTATACCTTTACAGATCCAAGATGAATAGAATACCTGAAACTGTAAGCTTCATCCATAATCCTATCTCAAATACCATCAACATTCAAAACATATAATCTACTCTGGTATCTCAGCACACTTCCTCCTCCTTTAGAAAAATCAGTACCTTTTATTTATGAACAGTTTCCTTCAACCGAAGTAGGACTGGATATTGGTCTTGCTTTTGTTTCACCTCTACCACCAGAGATGAGGCAGATTCATTCTGAACATTAACTCCACCTTCATCAAACTCTTCAGGCTTAACTTCTAATGGGGCCAGTTTTTACAGCTCCCTAGCCAGTTCTTTCTTTCCCACTTTAACATGGGCAATATTACCCATTGACAACCTACTAAGAGCATTAACAACAATGTTAGCTTCACTTGGATGGTAGAGAATGCTCATGTCATAATCTTTGAGCAACTCTAGTCATCTCCTCTGCCTCAGATTGAGCTCTTTCTGATTAAAGATATATTGAAGGCTCTTATGATCTCTGAAAATATATACATACACTCCATATAATATAAGTAGTGACGCCAAATCTTGAGAGAAAATACTACAGTTGCCAATTTAAGATCAAGGGTTGGATAATTCCTCTCATGAACTTTAAGTTGTTTAGAAACATAAATTATTACTTTACCCCTCTGCATCAACACACATCCCAAGCTAACTCTAGATGCATCACAATAGATCACAAAATCTTCCACATCATCAGGCAAGGTTAAAATTGGAGAAGTAGTCAATTTGGTCTTCAATATGTGGTCAAGCTAAGTGGGTTTCTTTGAAGCTAGTAGTGATTTCCTGTGATGACGACGCCAAGAGCACCCTCTTAGGACGTGACAAACTTGGTATCAGAGCATAGAGTTCAAGCATTCTAGGATTTCTATGAAGTCGTGTCTAGTAGAGTCTTGTTTGTGGATATGTTGTGCATCATATTATAATCAGAAGGCTACAAGACATTAGGAACTGTCTAACCTCTATTGTATTCTGAGTTTATACAATAGAGTTTAACGCTATTAAAGTATCTATCTAATTTGTGCATTACATGTTTGCAAATCATGCCTCTTAAGCATAATGCCAACTAAAGAGATGCTTTAGCTTCCAACATTGAGAATCCCTCACTAAAGGGGCACATTCATATAGGGATGAGAGGACAGAGTCAACCTGCTAGAGTTACTGAGGCTTCTCAAGTGCCTGCTTCTCAACAAGCTCCTATTTCAGAGGCTAATTTTAAGGGAGCCATTACTATGCTCACCTAGATTGTGGCCTCCCAGATAGTAATCGGACTTCACAAGCTCCCAGTTCTAACTGTTAGATTTAATTTTCTAAATGAGTCTGTTATAGAATGGAAACACAATCCTGTTGTACCTAAGGGTAAATTCATCTCCTACCTTAGGGACATAAAGTTGATCTCTAAAGGGTGTATTTATCACATTGTTAGAGTCAAAGATGGTAACATTGTGTCTCCTACTCTTGAGTCAGTCTTGATTGTAAATGAGTTTCCTGAAGTGTTTCTTAAGGATCTGCCTAAAGTCCCTCCTATAGGAAGATTGACTTTGGGTCAAGAAGTAAGGAACTCAATGAAGATGTCAAAATTCTAAAGTAAAAATACAGTTTAGACAGAAACCAATCATACATAATCCAATCCAATTCGATCCAATCAGAGCAACATCAAGACCTATATGGGAGTTTCTCCAACTGACAACCATCACCTATGAGCTAGTAATGATACAATAAAGTAATGACATTGCCTACTCATCCAATATCTTACTACGGTAAGAGATGATTATCATTATTAGATCTATAATCGATCAAATCAAATCCTCTTTAAGGACTTTTAAAGTATGACCTCATTCTCATCCTATGTTTGTGGCAAGCTTAAGTGTTATTTACTTTTACTCAATTTAGTATTCAATACTCCTCTCAAGACTCAATGCTCATAAAACTCTATCCAATCAATCCCAATCTATCAAATCAATTAAGTCTTGTAAGGACTATTATCAATTCTGTCAAAATAAAGTCTTTCAACATATAAATCATGTAATCGACCCTCAATTATATTTTTCAAGAGTAGTTTAGAGATACATTTGTGATAATATTTAATTAGGTTCAATTATAGATATTACATTTAAGCATCAAGTTCATGGGATTGTCGTCATGTTCACATCTCGATCACAATCAAGCATTCACGAGTTCAAGATTTTAGACTCAATCCTTAGGTATAGTCATGAAATCTTAGTTCAAAAATATAATTAGGATTTATAAAATCAAAGGCTTAAATTATTTTTCAAGAACTAAGTTTCTAGAAATCATCAATTATATAATATAAGTAAAATAGATTAAATATTAAAGAAGTTTTCAAGAATATAAATCATGGGGACTTCCATTACATCATAATTCATCCTATGACAATCATGGGAAAAATAAAAGAATGAGGTTCATGCTTTAGTTTAGCCTTACATACCTGGAATGAAGGATGACAACCAAATTCGTAAGAGTTTTGCTCCAATCACTTAAACCCTAGTCTTTTCTCCTCTTCGTAGACCTAATTCCTCAGTTAGAACATGTAAAGAAGCTTAGGAATGGTTTAGGAACACTTTTTAGGTAAAAAATGACCTATATAAGTCATGAATTAAGTGTAGAAGGGATAGGTAAAGGTCGAGAATGCCTATCATTAGAATTTCAGCTGACAGAAAAAATTTGAACTGTGATGGAGCATGTCTGCATCACAGACTTGTTCCGTCTTGGTTTATTTTTTTACGTAACATATAAATTGCACACATTGAATGAATTTTATGTGTAAAGTATGAGAATGACCCATTTTAGAGTATCTTCATGACGCAGAAATATTGCGCACCTTGCTGAAAATCTCATTTTATCCCCAAAAAATTTTCTTTTGCTCCGGTAGGCCTAAAATTTGATCGAGATCACTTCCCACTCAATTTTTTTGTTGATCATGATTTTGATCTCGAATTTGCTAGAAAAGTTTTGAATGATGTGTTATGCCAACAATCTCTCATCTAAGGGTATTTTGATACTTTTTCAAGGTGTAACATATTCATACTTGTCTCTTATTGGATCCAAGAAGAAGCATTCTCAGACATGAAAATCTATAATGATATCTTGACTAACAACTTTATGTCTTTACGCTTTTATTTATTTCATTTGATTTTGCTTGCGTACTTGACAATATTTCAATTGCTAATAATCGAACCTAGAAAGAGTTGAACTAAGACGCATTATCTCGATCTCATAGAAATTTAATTGTTCTATTTTACTGGTAAACATAATCTTATAACACATATAAATCAGTTGCAAGTTCAATTTTTTAAAATTTATCGATGTACTACAAAAGTATATAATCTTAGCTACATATTGTATGCAATATATTTTCTCAAGTATGAAAAATAAATTGTTATCACAAAGTAAATAAAAAGAAGTGATTTTGTTTATTAAGATTGTATAGGCATAGAGCACATATTAAGTGTTTGCTAACATGTGCTTTATGACATGACTTATGGCCAGACGAGAAAGTCTTCGGTTAAGAATACTGATGTAATGAAAATCATTGGGGAAATCAACACTAGTACTCAAGAAATAAAGAGGAAGGATCGCAAGATATAGATGTAATTATTCAACCTACTATTGAGGAGGTAGATCCATAGTCAGATCCACATGTGAATTCGTAATACCCCCTATAATATCCTAACATGAAAGGTCCAAAAGCTTAGAAAATCAACTTTGAATATGCTGAAAACTAGTACATATGAGCATAATCTATGCTGTTCAGATGTGTCTACGAGTCGTAAGAGAGTCTCGTAGATTCCATCTTTGGGACCTGAACCACGACCCAAACCACGAGTCAGTCCATAAGCCGTAGAAGATTGTATGAGACGTAGGACAGGCCTCATAGAGTCTAAGCCTCTACTCCTAAGCCCAAGTCTCTAACTGTCACGACCCGAAATTCAGGTGTGATGACACTCGTCTTTTCCCACTAAGACAAGTCAGCCTACAACCCAACTATAATATTAAAATGCGGATTATAATGAAAATAAAAGTTAATTTAACGAAAATCCCCCAAGACTTGGTTGTCACGTGCACAAGCTTCTAATGTAATACAATAGATTCGAAAGAAACTACAAGTAT
>JAABOM020062229.1:0-10405 GCA_011800125.2 Solanum clarkiae
GTATATATATTATGTAACATCCCAGATGATTTGGAATGATGTATGATAGAGAGTATTGATGACTCATGATAGTTGATGTGATGAATTGAGTTGGCAAATGTCAAATTAGACTAGTTAATGAGTCAATCATATGGTTGATGTCTTATGAGCATGTTGAGTCTTGGAAGGATTATCAAGCACCGAATTGGGTAAGAGTAAGTCCAACTCAAACTTAATAATTATCAGGAGAGGATCGAAATTGCTAAGTTGAAAGTTTCCTCTTGATATGGTCCCTGTAAGAATAGAGGACTCATTGGATTTGATCCAATCCATTATGGGTTAGTTCTCTTTTTACCTTGGCAAATACTGAATGGCTCTAGGAACATCAATGAAATTGTTGTATAATCACTGGCTCATAAATGATTGTTATCGGATAAGAGAAACTCTCAGATATGTTCTACCCTGATAGTACTCTAGATTGATTGATTGGAGTTATACTAATTAGTCATTGTCTACTTTTTAATTTTGCTTTAGATAGACATTTGACATCCTGATTGAGTGTCATATCTCTTGATTTGAGTTTTCTGAGTTGATAATATTTTATCTTGGTGTATGTTTCATTCAACCATTTTACATACTAGTGCATTCCATGTACTAATATCCATTTGGGCTTGCATCACTAATGATGTAGATACAGGTGTTAGAGACCACCAACAAGTACACCGTTGAAGATCTGTTACAGCCAGCTGATTCGGTGATTCTCCCCTGCTTCTAGAGGATACTCATTTATAATTTCATTCTAGCTTGAGTTAGTACTTTATTTTCTTTGAATGAGGTAGCCATAACCTATCATGGTACCATCTAGATAGCTTAAATAGAGACTTCATAGACTAGATTTGGGATTGATGACTTAGATATTGTTTGACTGGTTTCTTTCACACTAGTTCTGTGGATTTGTTTTGATTAGCATTAATTGAGATTATCCACCTGTTATTATTTTAGTCTTCCACTAAATATTGATTGAATGAATATGATGAGGTCAAATGGTTCGCTTGGGGACTAACAATAGTCCTTGAGTACCGATCACGTCTAGGGTACCCACCCGGGGCGTGAAAAACATTGTATCAGAGCAAAGAGTTCAAGCATCCTAGGTAGTCTATGAAGCTGTGTCTAGTATATTCTTGTTTATGGGTGTGTTATGCGTCAGACTTTATAAGGAAGAGGCTATAGGACATTAGAAATGGTTACACTTCTTCATATTTGGCTTCATGTGATAGAGTTAAACTCTATAAAAGCTCTCTTCTAATTCGTGTGCTACACATTTGCAGAGTTTTGATCATGCCTCCAAGAAGAATTGTTAGAGGAAGAGAACGTTCGGCTAAACAGAATGCTAACTCACCTGAGCCCCAGAATTTGGATGAACCCATAGGTCCAGTTATCCCTGAACATCTACCCAGGCTGACATCTCAAATGTTGAGCTTTACCAGGCCATGCAGACTTTGGCCTAGGTTATGATAGCACTAGTTGTTAGGCATAAAGTACGCATACAAGTTGCTCCAAACATATCCAGGGTTCGAGAGTTCTTGAAATGAATCCTCCCTAGTTCACAGGGTCTATACTCAACGAGGACCCAAAGAACTATATTGATGAGCTCCAGAAAGTGTTTCAGATGATGCATGTGGCTGATGTTGATAGAGTTTAATTATCTACCTACCAGCTTAAAAGTGTTGCCAGGCTGTGATATGACCATTGGAAGAAGAACAGATGAGAGGGGCCCCCAGTTCTAACTTGGATAGTATTTGAAGAAGCTTCCTTGGGGCACTTCTTTTTGAAGGAGCTAAAGGAGGCCAAGGTAAGAGAATTCTTCAATCTGAAATGGGGCTTTATGATGGTGAAGGAATATGGTCTTAAGTTCATATAGTTGTCTCACTATGCTTTTGAGATGGTTGCAGACATGAGAAGCAGGATGGGTCTGTACGTTGATGGGTTGAACAAGTGGACAAAGAAAGATTGGAGAGGAGTTATGCTTGTGAACGACAAGGACATAGAGAGATTGATGGTACATATACAACAGGATGATGAGCAAGGCAATAATATATGGATGAGATAAAGAATAATGGGCTAAAATTTCCATCCAAGAGGTTGGGCAAAGAGAAAATGAAAATGGGAGCAAGTTTCAGTCCGAGCCAGCATCTTCATCTACCAGTGCACCGCCACCCAGAAATTAGAATGAGATGAAGTCTCAAAATTTTAGAGCTCAGGGATCTCAGTTGTAGGCGAGTGTGACTCTAGATTCACAAGGTAAGCTACCATGTGGAAAATATGGAAAACTATACTGGGGAAATGTTGTGAGAGAGGAGATGCATGCTATAAGTCTGGCTAAATGGGTCATTTTTAGAGAGATTGTTCAAACCGGGGTGACAAAGCCTAATCTTCTACACTGGTACCACCAGTTAGAGGAAATCAGAGGGTTGCTACCTCTGGTGCAAATGGGGCTATAAACTATTTGTATGCCATGGGTAGTCGCCAGGATCAGAAAAACTCCCAGATGTTTTGAAGGGTATGATTCGAGTCTCTACTCTTGATTGCTATATTTTGATAGAACCTAGTGTCACTCTGTCTTTTGTCACTCCTTATGTAGCTACTAGTTTTGAGGTCCTTTATAAGTGCTTGTTTGAGCCATTTTCTATTTTTACTCTTATTGGTAAGTCTACTCTAGCGAGAGTTTATAGAGATTGAGTAGTGTCCATCTATCATATAGATACTCTTAATGATTTGATTGAGTTAGAGATATTTCACTTTGATGAGATTCTAGGCATGGATTAGCTTCAAGCTTGTTATGCCTCTGTTGATTATAGAACCCAAATTGTCAAATGCTAGTTTCTAAATAACCTATCATAAATTGGAAGGGTGATTCTCTTGCACCTAAGGGAAAGTTTATTTCCTATCTTAAGGCCATGAAGTTAATCTCAAAAGGATGTATCTACCATCTCGTATGAGTCAAGTCTGATGATGTTGAGCTTCCTACCTTTGAGCCTATCCCGATTGTGAATGAGTTTCCTGAAGTATTTCTTGAGGATCTGCCTGGAGTCCCTCTTGATAGGGAGATTGACTTTGGAATTGATGTTCTTTCTAACACCCATCCTATCTCCATTCCATCATATAGAATGGCTCCTGCTGAGTTGAAAGAGCCCAAAGAGTAGCTGAGAGATTTGCTAGAGAAGGCTTTATAAGGCTAAGTGTCTAACTATGGGGTGCTCCGATCCTATTCGTGTGAAATAAGGATGGTTCCCTTCGAATGTATATTGACTATCACCAGTTGAACAAGGTGGCAATCAAGAATAAGTATCCCCTCCCAAGGATAGATGATTTGTTTGACCAACTTTACAGTGCTACTGTTTTCTCTAAGATAGATTTCAGATCAGGCTATTACCAGCTGAAAGTGAGAGAATCTGACATCCTAAAGAGGGATTTTGGAACTCAATGTGGTCACTTCGAATTCTTGGTAATGTCCTTTGGGTTGACAAATACACCTACAATCTTCAAGGACCTGATGAACAAAGTATTCAGACAGTACCTTGGCATGCTTATGATCGTGTTTATTGAAGATATTTTGGTGTATTCCAAAGATGAGGAGGATCATGATAATCACCTTAGAATCGTTTTGCGGACGCTCGAGGATAATAAGTTATATGCAAAGTTTTTCAAGTGTGAGTTTTGGCTCAAATCTATGGCATTCCTACCATGTGATTTCAGGCGATGGTATACGAGTGGACACCCAAAAGATTGAGGCGGTTAAGAATTGGCCCAGACCAACCTCTCTGACTAACATAAGAAGCTTTTTAAGTTTGGCTGGCTATTACCGCAAATTTGTTGAAGGATTTTCTTCCTTATTTGCATCGTTGACTAGACTAACTCAGAAGAAGGTTAAGTTTCGATGGTTCGATGAGTATAAGATGAGTTTTCAAGAGTTAAAAAAAGGATGACTACTTGCCTAGTATTGACCTTTCTCAAGGAGATAACACATTTGTTATTTCTTGTGATGCCTCAAGAGTGGGATTGAGATGCATATTGATGCAAAAGGGTAAAGTTATTGCTTATGCTTCCAGGCAACTCAAATTGCATGAGAAGAATTATCCCACACATAGCTTGGAATTAGCAGCGATAGTGTTTGCTCTCAAACTATGATGCCACTATCTATATGGAGCGCATGCCGATGTATTCATAGACTATAAGAGTCTGCAATATGTCTTTACCCAAAAAGAGCTAAACTTGAGGCAGAGGAAATGACTTGAGTTACTCAAGGACTATGATATAAGCATCCTTTACCACCCAGGTAAGGCTAATGTGGTTGTTGATGCTCCTAGCAGGTTGTCTCTGGGAAGAATCACCCATGTGGTGGAAGAAAGGAAAGAGTTAGCTAAAGAGGTTCACAGACTAGCACGATTGGGATTTTAGTTAGATGAATTCGGTGAAGGTGGAGTTCTTGTGCACAATAGGTTTGCCTCATCACTAGTAGTGGAGGTGAAGGAGAAGCAAGATCAAGATCCTATCTTGCTGCAATTGAAAGTAGATGTGTTTAAACAGAATGTAATGGCTTTCACTAAATGAGGAGACAAATTATTGAGATACCTAAGTAGATTGTGTGTTCCAGATGTTAATGGTATTCAAGAAAGGATCATGGCAGAAGCTCATATTCTATTCAACCAAGGTTAACTAAGATGTACCATGACTTAAGAGAAGTTTATTGCTGGAGTGGGATGAAAAGAGACATTGTTGAGTTTGTCTCTACGTTCCTTAATTGCCAACAAGATAATAAAATTTGTGCACTTCTTGGCAGTAAAAAACGACTGACACTGTAAGGGATTATGCCCGACAGTACATAAGAGAGATTGTGAGATTCCATGGAGTTCCTTTGTCCATTATCTCAGACAGAGGAGTTGAATTCACTGCTCAGTTTTGGAGATCTTTCTAGAAAGGCTTGGGTTCAAAGGTGAAACTTAGCACTGCTTTTTTCACCCTAAAACTGATGGCTAGGAAAAGTGCACAACTTATACCTTGAAGGATATGTTGAGAGCCAACATCATTTACTTTAAAGGTAATTAGGATAACCATTTGCCTTTAATTGAGTCTGCCTATAACAACAGTTTACATTTGAGTTCCCTTTGAGTCTTTTTATGGAAGTAGATGTAGATCACCAATTGGTTAGTTTGAGGTAAGTGAAGCAAAATTAATTAGACTAGACCTAGTTCACCAAGATATGGAGAAAGTGAAGATCATCCGAAAAAGATTGAAGATTGTATAGAGTCGACAAAAATCCTACACCGATGTTAGAAGAAGAGACTTAGAGTTTGAGGTCAATGATTAGGTGTATTTGAATGTGTCACCTATGAAAGATACGATGCAATTCAAGAAGAAAGAAAAGTTGAGTTCGAGGTACATTGGTCCTTACAAAATTGTGAAAAGAGTGGGCAATATGACTTATGAGTTGGAGTTACCACCAGGTTAGCGGCCATATATCCAGTCTTCCACATTTGCATGCTTAAAAAGTGTTTGGGATATCCACAGTTAGTTGCGCTTGTTGAGAGTATTAGAGTGAAGGGTAGTTTGAGTTATAAAGAAATCCCCGTTCAAATTCTTTGCATGTTGAGGACCAAAGAGATTGCATCTATCAAGGTGTTGTGGAGAAATCAGTTTGTAGAAAAGCTACTTGGGAAGCTGAAGAGGATATGAGGGCCAAGTACCCACATTTGTTCCCACCTGATGAAGATGAGAGAGTTTATGGTAATGATTCATTCTAAATCCTTAAATTTTCCTTTATTTTAAGTTTGACTAGAAATAGTGTCCTAGAGTCCGAATGATGGTTGATTTGATTTGTTGACTGTTTAAGTGTTTTACCTGCTTAACTTCTTGATTGATTGATTGCGAAGTGATTTTTGAGTTGTTTGATCATTAGAGTCCTAGATAGGATTCACGCCTTGACTAGGTTCCTATATTTCTGATCAGTCGAGTACGAATGATCCCAAGGGGGAGATAATGTAAAATCCCAGAAATTTTAGAAGTGAAATAGGTCCTCAGACCTGGTTCTACGAGAGGCACTTACAGATCATAGTTTGGATGACGGGTCATCTTTGGTGATCTTAGTTAGAGATAGAGATAATGAGTCTCTAATTTTGAATAGGAAAAAAGGGATTATGGGTCATGGTTTGGGTTACGGCCTGTGGACTAGGTCGTAATAAGTTCTCTAGATTTGAAAATTTAGATTTGAAAATTTTAGCTAAGTATAGAAGGGAGTCCACGAGAGAGAATCACGATCCGTAACCTATTCTAAGGATCGCCTGTCAATCTGTAGAATGTGATCCCAAAATCCATAATTATGGTCTGATTTCCATGAGAGAGAACGATGACCCATAACCTGTTCCACGAACAGTCTGTCAATCCATAAAATAATATCCAAAAATTCATAATTTTGGTCTATTTTTCATGATAATTGCAGAGTGATTTTTGAGTTGTTTGATCATTGGAGTACTAGATAGGGTTTACGCCTTCACTAGGTTCCTAGATTTCTTTTCAGTCGAGAACGAATGATCCCAAGGGGGAGATAACGTAAAATTCTAGATATTTTAGAAGTGAAACAGGTCCTCAAACCTGGTTCTATGAGAGGCACTTACTGATCATAGTTTGGATGATGGGTCATCATTGGTGATCTTGGTTAGAGATATAGATAATGAGTCTCTAATTTTGAAAAGGACAAAAGGGATTACGAGTCGTGGTTTGGGTTACAGCCCGTGGACTAGGTCATAAGAAGTGTTCTAGAGTTGAAAATTTTAGCTAAGTATAGAAGGGAGTCCACGAGAGAATCACAACCCATAACTTGTTCCACGTATCTTCTGCCAATCCGTAGAATGCGATCCAGAAATCCATAATTATGGTCTAATTTCCATGAGAGGGAATGATGACCTGTAACCTATTCTATGAACAGTCTATCAATCCGTAAAATAAGATCTAAAAATTCATAATTTTGGTCTATTTTTCACGAGAAAGAAACATGACCCGTAACCTATTTCACAGGCCGTAAATAGGGTTTCGTGGTCCACTTTTGGCAGTTTTCTTGAAGTAATTTTTTTTTTATTTTTCAATTAAAATCCATGACGTTTTGAACTTGTCTTGTACCCCTTATCACTACTCTAAGGGTAATACTATTCATTCTACACTTAAAATTCTTGAGAGCATCAAGGAGAGGAGAAAGCTAGGGTTCCAAGCACGTGAGTGGAGATTTTCTGTGAGTTAATTATTTTTCAAAATTTTCAGGTATGTAAGACTAACTAGAATATGAATTTTGTTCTTCCATATATCCTATAACTCGAATTGATGGCGTTGTGAATGAATTCATCTTTCCATGGATGTTTCTTGAAGATTTTTCTTAAAATCCTAATAAATCCCTATATAATTTTTCATGAATTAGTTTTTATGAATTAAATACTTTGAATAGATGATTTTTCTTTTCTACATGAGCCCTACAATGAATTCCTGTTATTTTTACATATCGCACTTAAATGGGTATGCATGAATATAATTTGAACCTAAAGAGTTTATAGAGTTCCTAAATGCTTTAACTCTACTTTTGTTTTCTAAATACTATGAGTTGGAATGAGGCATGATAGAGAGTCTTGATGAGTCATAAGCTAATCCTAAAAGAATGTTCCTAATCAAAGAATTGATAGTTGATGTGATGAATTGAGTTGACAAATATCTAATGAGACTAGTTGAATGAGTTAACCATATGGTTGATGTTCTATAAGCATGTTAAGTTTTGAGAGGAGTATCGAGCACCGAATTGAATAACAGTAAGTCCAACTCAAACTCAATAACTTCATCGCCAAATGTAGGAGAGGATCGAATTGCTAAGTTGAAAGTTTCCTCTTGATAGGTCCCTGGGAGAACAGATGACTCATTTGATTTGATCTAATCCATTAAGGATTAATTCACTCTTTACCCTAGAAAGTACTGAGCGGTTGTGGCAATATCAACGGGATTGTTGTATGATCACTAACTCAAAAATGATTGTTATCGGATAAGAGAAACTCCCAGATAGGTTGTACACTGATAGTACTCTAGATTGATTGGATTGGAGTTGTACTGATTTGTCATTGTCTACTCTTTATTTTTTTTCTTTAAATAGATATTTAACATCCTGATTGAGTTCCATATCTCTTGATTTGAGTTTTCTGAGTTGATAATATTCTACCTTGATGTATGTTTCATTCAACCATTTTACATACTCGTACATCCCACGTATTGACGTTCATTTGGACCTATATCGTTAATGATGTAGATACAAGTATTAGAGATCACCAACAAACGCACCGTTGAGGATCTGTTACAGCCAGCTGATTTGGTGAGTCCTCCCCTGCTTCTGGAGAATACTCATTTATGTTTTCATTCTAACTTGAGTTAGTACTTTATTTTCTTTGATTCGGGTAGTGATGACCTGTCGTGGTACCATCTAGACAACTTAGACAGATGCTTCATAGACTAGATTTGAGATTGGTGACTCGAATATTGTTTGACTAGTTTCTTTCATTCTAGTCCTGTTGATTTGTTTTGATTACCTTTAAATGAGATTGTCCACCTTTTATTATCTTTAGTCTTCCGCTGATATAATAAATATTGATTGAATGAATGTGATGAGGCAAAGTGGTTCCCTTGAGGAGTAACAATAGTTTCTGAGTGACAGCCACGTCTAGGGTACCTTCCCGGGACGTGGCATATTATATACATATTTACACACACACACACGCTCGCGCCTGCACACACACACAAAAATATATAATTACGTATTTATTTATTAATTTTTCATAATTTTTTTTCAAAATATCATTTGAAAAAGATTTTATTTTTTGTTAATTATTTTGATTTGATTATAAATTCTTTTAGACTTAATTAGTTAATAGTTAAATTAATTATTTCACTTCGTTAATTTTAAGAAGCTCTTTAATTGATTTATATTAATTCATTTTGTGTTCAAGTTAATCCTTTACTCAATTTAGCCACGTCTTTAATCCTATAATTGCCAAGATTGTGATTTAAAAGGAAAAACTACACTACAGAGCAAACATAACTATTATTTAGAATATTCAGATATAGTTTAAAATCATTACTGTTTATAGCTATATGATCAATTTTAAAGCAAAAAATTAATTATATATGCACTTACCATATATATCAAGCAAATGTCCATTCATATTCAATCTTTTTCTCTCTCTCTCTTTCTCCCCTTACCTTTCCCTCTTTACTAATTTCAAATCAAATCAATTCTACTTCCATTTCATACCCAAAATTGATTTCAATTAAATTATCTTTTCATATTACAACAATCTGTCGTGGAAGATTTCTAGCTTACTGACTATGATTTGAATATTTTTTCAATTTTTCTTGTATTTTATTAGTATTGCTATAGCTATGTATGGAAAATATTCAATTTATTCAATTGTATTGTTTCTTGTTATATATTTGTATTCATGTGATTTTTCAATTGAAGGGTAAGTATCAAACACACTTTAACTTTATATTTAGACGTATGTATTGCATCAGCTTTTGTATTTTATATCTTATGTATTTATATTGAAAGATACTAATATGTAACATATGCTTTTGAATTGAATGATAAGTATTAAATACAATCCACATAGGTATACTTTTCAACAATTGAAATTTTTATATTTGCTTGTATTTGAAATCCACTGTTAAATAATTATATCCATATACATTTTGTATTTAAATATACAAAAAAACTTGATATATTTCACGAAAAAATATGAATATAACAACATGCTTGAATCAAATGAAAACAATTAAATCACACATAAATGAATATAACATGAGATTTTAATACATTAGATATAAAAAAAATTGATAATTTTTACGAACAAAAATAAAATATAACTTACTTGACAAAACTGAAAATAATTAAATATAAGCAAATTAAGCCTTAAAATTGAAATTGTGCAATAATACACAATAATAATTGTATTCATATACTAATACACACATAGTACATTTTATTTTTCTCCATACGGAAAATTAGATTTTATGTGAAGAATCATTCGGTTGAAGCCCCGCGTATATAGATTTATGCAAATTATAATATAGTTCATGATTTGAAGGAGAAGCTTAGTTCGATGCAGTTTGATAAATTCAAAAATATACGTTTAAATCTATATATCTGTATAAAAATACTATATATGTTAAATTATCGGCTGCATTCATTTGTATTTTGATGATGTATATATTATGTATTTGGTAGGCACATGTATTCATATATTCTAGTATTTATATACGTTAAAGTTAACATTTGTATTATGTAGGAGTATCATTATCTTCAACGATGTATTTGATTTTGATACATTTTGTAATCAAATATATA
>JAABOM020062230.1:0-10404 GCA_011800125.2 Solanum clarkiae
TGCGCTTCTTTCATTTGTGAAGTAGCAGTTAGTCAATGCAATTTTCGACGCTCCTCATGGGTCATCTGGAAACAGTCACTTTATGTTTTTAAACATAGGGGTTAGGTTGCGTACATCTGACCCTCCCTCACCCCGCAATGAGCGGGAGCCTTTTGAGGCACTGAGGTATGTTGTTGTTGTTGTTGTTATTGCATAGGGTCTTGTACTGTGATTTTGGTTGGACTTAGTTTGTTGGATTGGAGGACTTGAGGTGGTTTGGCTACTTGTATAGCATGCTTCCAATGAGTGTAGGACCCGTAAGGTTGTGATATGATGGCTGGGGTGGAGGATTTACTTGGTCAACTACAATGGGCTAGTCATTTCTCTAAGATTAATTTATGGTTTGGGTTTTGTTACCCATGTGAGGATGAGGATAGGTGACATCCCAAAGTGTATTTCCGAATTATTTGGAGTTATTTGGTTGACTCATGCACCAGCTAGGTTTCTGGATTTCATGAATAGGGTCATAAAATCCTACCTTGACATGTTTGTGATGGCCTCTAATGGTGGAACGTTGATTTTATTTAGCACTCGTGAATCCTTTTAGGGGGTAGAGTTGAAAGTCTTGGGAGATGAGAGGTTGTTTGCTAAATAAAGTAGGTGTGAGTTGAGGATGACAAGAAGGTGGTTAGAACTCCTTAGGGATTATGATATGAGTGTGCATTATTTTTCCCTGGTAAGGCTGATGTTGTAGTCAGTGCTCTAAGTAGACTAGCATGTTTTGATGATGGTGGCAAAGAGGTGACTTAAGTGGTCCACCGTTTGGCTAGATTGGTGGTTAGGTTGGAGGAACTTGAGCATGGTGATGTAGCAATCTTGATAGTTCCAAATCTTCTTTGGTTGGAGAGGTCTAGTTAAGCAAAGCCTTGATTCTGCCTTATTAGAGTTGGAGATGTTGGGTGAAAGAAGGTAAGGTGGAGGTTGTCTCCCAAGTGGGAGATGGTTCTTTAAGGTACCAAGTGGGCTATATGTGATTAAGGTTGACAAATGAGCTTAGGATTGTGAGTCCTTATAAAAGTGTAGATGAGGATTGGTAAGGTTGCTTAAAGATTGGAATTTCGTAGTGTTATGGTTATGGGTTGTCCGGTTCTTCATGCTTCTAGGTTGAGGAGGTGTGTTGGTGATTCTAGTGTTATAGGACTCTTGAGGTTATGGACGTTGTGGAGGATCTGTTGACTTATGAGGAGGCCCGGTGGAGAAGTGGGGTGGATGTGAGTAAGGGTTGATTTGTGGGAATGTAGAGTTCGTCAAGGCCCATTGGAAGAATTGTCGAGTCTAGAGTCTCTTTTCGGGAACCAAAGTGGGCATGGAAATGCGATATCCATACCACCTTCATTCTATTCAAGCATATGATAACATTTCTAACTCCCTTTACGATTTCATTCTCATGTTCCAGCCCCGAAGTCATTTGCATGCATTCATGTTTATATTGAAAAGGTTCGTGGTGATTTTACACTTATGTTGAGATTTTGAAAATGGTGTTTAAAGTGTATTGTTGCATTATTGTTTGGGCTGACCTCTTTATGGTTACACTTCTCTTGTATGTTTGTTTGACATTCGGGGACGAATTATTCCCAAGGAGGAAATATTGAAACGACCCCAAAAAGTTCCCTTAAATGTGCCTCAGAAATGCTCAGAATCGTAAGTACCATATATCTCAAAATTTGTGCATTATTTTAAAAGTCTGACTTCATATTCTTGATTAGGAGGTCAAATTGAGTTGCAAATGGGTCTAACCCCGATTTTAGAGAAACCATAGCAAATTTCAAGATTTCAAAGTTTGACGAAAAATAGTGTTAATCCGCGTTTGGGGCACGACACGACCTAGTGCATTTTGCTGTCCTGTATTTCAATTCATTCCAAGACTTTTGGATATTGGGCCTAAGCCTTTCCATGTGTGAAAATACCTATACTTTGCGTTATTTCATCCTCATATCATCCAAGATATTCCCTAATACTCATTCAAACACTTAACCAATATATCATCTCCTAAATTCAAGTCTCAAAACTTATCTGGATTTTCAAAGGTTCTTACTCAAGTTTCAAGTCTCCATCTCCAATCTTCATCAAGTTAATCTCAAAAGCTAAGGTATGTGGGTTTCTTTCATGGGTCCTTTCACCCATGACCTCCAAGCTCCTTTTTGCTCTAAAATGCATGGTTTAAAGTTTATTTATTCATGGGTCCTTTCTATTATGACTTCCACTGCACATTATGTTGGGGTTTCATGAAAGTATGGTTGTTTTAGCATGTTTTGAGCTATGAATCTATGGTCTATTTTGAGATTTGATGAAGGATTTCAGTGTATGTCACTTAAGGTTGTTACCAAGTAACTATTTATGGTTTTATAATGAATTTTCTTGAATGATTTCATCTCTAAATTGCATGGTTTTACACTAGCATTACACACCGCCAAGTGTTTGATAAAATACCTTTCTAATGATTCTTTAATTTTTGATGATCTATTGGTTGATTTATAATTCAAGTGACTCTATGATGATTATAAGCCTTCTAAAGGTGTGTTTAAATCATGAAAATGTTGATGATATTGTAGGGCCGTATTAAGCCCTTTTTCAAAGATTATACCTCTTATGAGCCTTTGATGTTGACGTTAATGAAAGGATAATGTTGACGATGACCTGTTCTTATTTTCGAAGTTAGTCTCAACATTTGAGGTCAATGATCTTAAGATCTACTCGTGTCATGTCTTTATATTTATTGCTAGTTATTAAAGTATAATTATATTATATATTCTGTGAGATTATACTTAGCACCGAGTGGACTAGAGGCGAGTACCCAAGTCCTAGAACTACATGCCACCGCAGGTGAAGGGATTAGAGGCGAGTCCCTAAATCTCTAAGAGGAGAGTACCCTAAATATGAGGGCTTGAGGCGAGTACTTGAGTCAAAGAACTAGAGTCAAGTACTTGGTTCACATAAGCTTAGTGGATCCACTTATGTCATTAGGAGGTTCACCTTGGAAAATAACTTCCCCCTTTCTTCCAGTGTAGGGTTGACATCTGGATTCGGAGTTATAGCTCGCTTGTTCTTATTTAATGTTGGTTGTGGTTTCTTCCCAAACTTATATTATATTCTAGGTAAGATGAATGATTTGCAAACCATGGTTTACATAAGCATTGATCATATATGCCATATTGTTATTATGCCATCTATTGCTTATCATTATGCATTTTGACTATGTTGCCAATCTCTTGTTGCAGTGCATCCTATGTACTTAGTACATTCCAACGTACTAAGGTATACTCTATGTCTACATGATGTCACCATGTATGAATTGGTGCCCCACTTGATCATCCACTTCCTCGCGGCTAGTACGACTTCTCTCATACTGGTTGGTGAGTCCTCTATTCTGGGGCCGTTTCTTATGATATCATGCTATGGCTTTCATTTACGTAAATGTTGACCATGATGGTGAGCCCGGTTACTTTTCTTGGCTCCCGCTCTTATCTATGTAGTAGAGGTGTTGTTGGACATGTCATGTGGAATGATATAAGCTTGACTATCTCTTGGCATTTGTTGTTATCATATGAAAGATGTCCCTTAGCCCCGGTTATCCCTATTTCTTCTCTTGTTGCTATTTTATTGTTTCTGCGACCAAGGATGTGTAATGATGCGCTAAGAGGCTTAATTGGGGTCCCTTCCGATTCCCCTTGCACCATGTCCTGTCTAGTCCCTAGGCTTGGGTTGTGACACCGAGCAACAAAAAACTGGGCAAAAATAAATAGGGGCGCGCCATAGCCTTGTCGTACCAGGGGGCGAATCCTTACTAGAAATTACATTTTTGGAAAATTGAAATTGTGATTTGGTCGCTCTAAAATCTGGGTTAGCCCCTTTTCCCACTCAATTTTTCCCCTGATCAAGAATATGAAGTCAGATTTTTTATATCATGCACGAATTTTGAGATATATGGAAATTACAATTCTGAGCACTTTCGAGGCATATTTTCGGGCATTTTTTTGTGTCGCTTCAATATCTCCCCCTTGAGAACATTCATCTCTGAAAGGAAATGTTCATAAGAAGGATCATCATGAAGAGATCAGCCCCAAACAATGCACATAAACATTATTTTCAAGAATCTCAACATAAGTGTTAAAATTACCATAAACTTATCAACATAAATATGAATGCATGCAAATGACATATAGGGCTTACATATGAGAAATGAAATCACATAGAAGATTTAGAATTAGTACCTTAGGCTTGAGTAGAATGGAAGAGATAGGGATATCGCTTTTGTATGTCCGCCTCGACCTCCCATGTAGCACTTTCGACTTGTTGGTTCTTCCAAAGGACCTTAATGGAAGTCACATCCTTGCTCCTTAATATCTTCACTTGTCTATCAAAGATCTCTACTGTAACCTCTTCATAAGTTAATTTGTCTTCAACAACACCCACAACATCCAATGGACCAATGGCATTCAGATCACCCACACATTTCATCAATATAGACACATGAAAGACCGGATGGACCAAGTCTATTTCACTAGGCAACTCCAACTCGTAGGGTACCGTACCAATCCTCCTCAACAATCTATAAGTATCCACATATCTTGAACTCAATTTAGCCTTTTTACCAAAATGAATCACACCCTTCATGGGTGATACCTTCATATAGACCCAATCACCAACTTTAAATTCAAGCTCCCTTCCTCACCTCGGTATAGGACTTTTGGCGACTTTGGGCTGTTTTCAACCTTTCCCTAATCAATCATACCTTCTACATAGCCTCAATGACTAGATATGGATCCCATAATTCCATCTTTCCCACTTTAAAGCACCCAATTGGTGACCTACAATGTCTACGATATAGAGCCTCAAAAGGATCCATACCAATACTAGAATGATAGCTATTATTGTAAGCAAACTCAATCAATGGAAGATGATTATCCTAACTACCCTTAACCTCCAAAACACAAGCTCTAAGTATATGCTCAAGAGCTTGGATAGTTCTTTCTGCATGGCCATCCGTTTGAGGGTGAAAGGACGTACTAAGCTTTACCTTGGTACCAAGACCTCTTTGCAAGGACCTCCAAAAGTGTGAAGTGAATTGAGCACCATGATCCTATATAATAGACAAGGGTACCCCATGCAATCTAAGTAACTCATTAATGTACAACTTAGCGTAATCTTCGGCACCATAAGTAGTCTTAACTGGTAGAAATGAGTCAACTTTTTTATTCTATCAACTAGAATCCAAATAGAATCAAAACACTTCCTAGTCTTAGGCAACCTAAACACAAAATCCATGTTAATTTCCTTCCACGTCCAAGTAGGATTCTCTATATCTTGGGTTAGGCCACCCAACCTTTGATGTTCGACTTTAACTTGTTGGCAACTATGACAACTGGACACAAATTTGGCAATGTCTTTCTTCATACCTCCCCACAAAACACATCGCTCAAATCTCTATACATCTTTGTAGAACCTGGGTGAATAGAATAGGAAGAATTATGAGTCTCATCAAGAATCTTCTCTCTCAAGTCATCAACAGAAGGCACACACAACCTACTTTGGTACCTAAGGGTACCATCTTCCCCTTGGGAGAAAATCTCCACCTTGCCCTCTCTCACCAAGGCCTTCAATTCTAACAAGGAGGGGTTGAGATCTTGCTTTGCTTTTACCTCATCAACGAAGGAAGATTTTCAACCATCAATAACCATAATACCACCATTATCAATCTCTTCCAACCTAACACCCAATATAGCCAACCGATGGACCTCTCCAGCCACTTTTTTGTCCCTATCATCAACATGAGCTAGCTACCCATAAACACCCTGCTCAAAGTATCTACCACAACATTAGTCTTACCGGGATGATAATGCACACTCATATCATAATCCTTAAGAAGCTCTAACAACCTTCCTTGTCTTAAGTTGAGATCCTTTTGAGGGAACACATATTGGAGACTCTTATGATCAGTAGGCCAATTAAAGAAAAACCCACAGAGCCCAATTCAAGATCATGAGTAGGATAATTCTTTTCACGCAATTTGAGTTGTCTAGAAGCATAAGCTATCACCTTACCATTTTGCATCAAAACACAACCCAAACTAATCTAGGAGGTATCACAATACACAACAAACCCTTCCAAGCTTTCCAATAGAGACAAGATAGGAGCAGAGACAAGGTTATCCTTCAAGGTTTGGAAACTCTTTTCACACTCATCGGTCCACACAAATTTCTCCTTCCTTTGGGTTAACTTAGTCATGGGAGAAAAAATTAAAGAGAACCCATCCACAAACCTCCGGTAGTAACCCACTAAGCCCAAGAAACTTCTAATGTCCGATGGAGTGACTAAGCCAATTTTTAATTATATCCATCTTTTTAGGATCCACCTTAATAGTATCACCCGACACTACATGACCTAGAAAGGCAACCTCTTTCAACTAAAGTTCACATTTTTCATACTTAGCATACAACTTTTCTTCCTCAATTTTTGTAGCACCATCCTCAAATGACCCACATGCTCCTCCTCACTATAAGAGTAGATCAAAATATTGTCGATGAAGACCACCACAAACAAATTAAGGTACGGTTTAAAGACCCTATTTATAAGATTCATGAAAATAGCCAGTGCATTGGTCAACCCAAAACACATAACCACAAATTCATAGTGCCCATACCTAGTCTGGAAGGCCATATTGGGAATGTCATACTCCCTCACCTTCATTCTGTGATGCCGGGATCGAAGATCAATCTCAGAGAAGTGACTAGCCCCTTGAAGTTGGTCAAATAAATCATCAATCCTTGGTAGGGGATACTTATTCTTAATGGTGACTCTCTTTAGTTGCTAGTAGTCAATACATATTCTAAGAGAATCATCCTTCTTCTTCACAAACAAAACTGGTGCACCCCAAGACGATTGGCTAGACCTAATAAAACCTTTCTCCAATAAATACTTTAATTGCTCTGTCAACTCCTTTTACTCTACCAGGGCCATACGATAAGGGGGAATAGAAATAGGTTGAGTTTTGGGAAGGAGATCTATGCCAAATTCTATTTCCCTTTCGGGAGAAACACTGGAAGGTCACTAGGGAAGACATCTAGGAACTCATTAATCACCAAAATCGACTCTATAGGAAGGACATTAGACTACACTTTCCTAACCCTCACAATATGATAGAGACACCACTTAGAGATCAACCTTTAGGCTTCGATCCAAGAGATAAAGCTATCTTTGACCACCACATCATGACTCTCCCACTCAAGGACGTGTTCATTTGGGAATTGGAATTTGAGCCTACAGGTTCTACAATCAATAGAGGCACAATATGCATGCAACCAATCCATCCCAAGAATGACATCGAGTTCCACTATGTCCAACTCAACAAGATCACAAGGCAACATTTTATGTAAGTTGCAAATAGGACAGTTTCTATAGACCTTTGTAGCAACAACAGATACACCAATAGGAGTAGACACATCATAAGACTAACACAACGATTCGGGCTCAATGTAAAACTTTTTGGCAACAAAAGGAGTAACAAAAGAAAGATTGGCACCCGAATCTATCAATATATATACATCAAAATCAAAGACTTTTAATATACCGGCTATGACATCGGACACATCATCAACTCCTTGTCTCCCTTGGAGTGCATAGAATTGATTATGCCTTAGGGCACCACCTTGTTGGCTTCCTCTCTATAAGGAACCACATTTGCACCTCAACCTTTAGGACGAACATCTTTACCCTTGTTGTGATTACGTGGACAATCAATCATCTTGTGGCTTATTTCCCCACAACCAAAACAACCATTGGTGTCCTTCAAGCATATGCCACCATGACCCTTACCATATTTTGGACATATAACATGAGGCACCACACAACCATCTCCTTGGCACCTTGGGTAGTTATTGGCAAACCTACTTTTAGGAGCATGTGAAGACCCTTGGCCTTGATGAAAATGGCCACCCTTGGGAGTTTGGAACTTATCGTAAAAATGGTCCCTCTTGGCCTCATAACCCCTTCTCTTCCTCAATTTCCCCTCTCTAATTGTTCGGCAAAAGTTATCAAGCAGGACAAATCCATGTCACTAATCAACGTAACGGCCTGGCACTCCTCATTCACCAAATTGGATACACCTATCACAAGCTTATTCCTTCTAAACCTCGTGTCTGCAACCAAGTGTGGAGCATATTTAGAGAGTTGGTTGAACTTGATGGCATATTCCCTTGCACTCATAGATCTTTTTTTCAAATTCATGAACTCCATCTTGTTGGTCTCCCTAAGCTCAAGAGGGAAGAATGGGTTAAGAAATTTCGCCTTAAACTCCTCCCTTAGCCCCTTTTTCCCTTATTTCCATTCTCTATTATTGTTTTATTGCTTCTACGACCAAGAATGTGTTAATGATATGCTAAAAGGCTTGTTTGGGGTCCCTTCGCATTCCCATTTTCCATGTCAAATCTAGACCTTAGGCTTGATGTTAGAACCCATAAGTCCTTAATTGGTTCAACTGGGTAAAGTTTGGGACCAAATGTAAATTTCTTCTAAAGTGTAGTCTTTAAGATTTAATTGTTAGTGGGGTCATGTCTTTTTGATTGGTTCAAGTGGAAGATTCTTTGTCTATATATATAGGTATGCCTCTCTTGTACAAGAAGATCTTCCACACTTAGAAAAAAAAGAGAGCAACCAAGAAAAACATAAGTAACCCTCTCGGGTTGCTATAGTAACCAAGGGAAAAATTTTGTTTTTATGATTTTTCGATTATTTGATGATTCAAGCTTGGTATATTAGATCCCCTAAGTGGCGTGGAGGCGTTAGTTGGTCAAGAAAGCGCTTGGTTTAATGGCTATGAAGACTTGGGTCTAGTAAGGTGCTTGAAAGGTATGTTAACTTCTAGCCTAATTTATGTAAATTAAAGATTTTGAGTGTGTTAGGGGTGTGTCAAATTGAAGGAAAAACATGAAAAGAGGGTTGGTTGTTAGTTCGAATTGTGATTTTGGAATTTGGGGTTTGAAATTGGGGACAAAACTTGCATATGAAGATATATTGATTTATAGTCATGTGTTTATGTTTATTTGTCATGAAAATAGTCCTTGAGGGGTGAAAGAAGTGTTGGGAAACTATGTGAATGCGTACATGAGGGTTAACTTGAATTAGAGCCCCATTGGAAGTGTAATGTTATGTTTTAACGTTGGGGGTTTGCGTTGGGCAATGGAGTGATGTGTTATGGTTCTTGGTGTATATAGGAAGGCTTGAATATGGTAGATGTGTATCTATATGTATTCTACCCTGTTTTACCAAGTTATGCTATAATATCGTTTTGTGGTGTTTTTGATGTCGTGATGGCATTGGAGAGGGTTTATTGATGTTGTAGGTTGTCGTTGTTGTTGTTGATTGATTATTTGAGACGAGTTGAATTCTCGGGGCGGCGTATTATAAGGGGAGATGCTGCCAAAATTTTTATAGAATTTGGAACAAAAAAATTTAGTATTTAAGACCCGATATGGTTGTTAATCGTTGGCGTTATTGTAATTTGTGTAGACGTTGGATATCCGGAAGCATAAAGTGGATTGGCCTTGCGTTGGAATTAGTTGAAGAAAGAAATTAAGGATATCACAACTCTAAAGAAAGTAAGGGCATTGAGGTATGTGTATGAATTAATAATCTAGTAGGCGAGTCATCTACTTGCTTAGGATGAAATTGCAAGCTAAACGGAGATGAGGTTCGATGTCATTTTTGACCAAGTTCGATTATGGATAAAAACGGTTTTAAGTATGTAATTTTATCCCATGTTTAGTATCAAGAAGGGGCCTTATTTTTGTCCAAGAAGAATATAAGTTGAGCCCAAGTATATCCCAAACCATTTGGTTATGTCACGCCCCAAAGTCCCGTAGGGAGGACCGGTACCCGTTGTCGATAAGGCTCGGGAGAATTAACCTGTAACTATATGCGTTCTATACATATTATAAGAGGTTTCTACGTTTGACATGCCTTTAAGTAGATAAACAGTGATAACAAGCCAAAAGTAATGCATATGACTAGGCCGTTGGGGATACGGTACTTAAAGTACGATACATGACTTCCCTTTTACTTTACATCGTCTACAAAGCCTCTAAGTAAAGAAAAACATCTTAAAAGGGTCGGGACAGGCCCCGCCTCAATAAACTATGCAATAAAAACATGTAAGCTCTAGACATGAATAAAGCCCCGAAGCAACCTGGAGCTTGATGATAGCAGCTGAATATCCTGTACTCCTACTGGTGAGGTCTACTAGCACCTGTACCTGTAACATAAAATGCAGGTCCCCCGTAAGGGACGTCAGTATGGGATAATGTACTGAGTATGTAAGGCAGGATATATTGTATGTAAGGTAATAACTCAAATGAAACCATGCATCTGTGG
>JAABOM020062231.1:0-10404 GCA_011800125.2 Solanum clarkiae
ACTTTAAAATATTTTAATTATATTTTATAGCTATAGTTTGAATAATCATATTTCTTAATTATAAGAGTGTTTATATATTTCGTGCAATATTTATATACGTTTATATAACTCATGCAATATTTATATACGTTTATATAATTTTCTATATAATTCACAGTTTTGTATATAGCTTTTGTATATTTCTCCGTATAATTCATGCACGATGTTGAGTACGTGCAAACTCCATCCCACATCGAAGAATGAAGAAAAAATGTAGCTATATATAAGTGCTCACCCAATTCTATTAGTATGACGCTTTTTAGGAGGTGCCCAAAAATAAATTCGTGAGAGATTGAGGTAAAACGGACAATATCATACTAAATGCGAAATTAAGAAATAGACACACGCGATCCTTACAAGTGATATCAAAGCCCATGCGGAGTCAACAGTATGACATCTCTTCCTGTCAAAAGTAATGCTACAGTCCCTACCCACAATACTTATAAAACGTAATTATAGCTCGGTCCCTACGCACGAAATCAAAAGTGTTTATATTCTTTATAAAATTCAAAGAAAAAATTACTCAAAAATATATTTTAAAATCTATCCAACGGGACCACTTCTAACAATTTCCTTTTCTTTTTTGTCTAAACCTTACCCCCTCTTTATTTGATGGATCTTTATATTCATAAAAACTACATAGACAAAAACCATAAGCGGTATAGCACACAGATCCTAAATTAAAAAAAGGAAAATTATTATGTTGGAAGTTAATTGAGGTGGGGTTGGTACACAAAATAAAATTTTGGACTAATTGTCTGCTTCGTGCGATATTTTTTTGTCCAACTTTACTCGACTTTTATTGACTTGGGACAACAATTAAGAAATAATAAATAATGAACTAATTTAATTAAATTATTCTTTAAATATAATAAATTAAAAATTAAGTATAAAATTTTCTCTTAATTTTATAAAATAGATAAATATTGTTGGATATCCTAAAATAATATAAAGATCAATTAAAATTGAACGGGAGGGGTACATGCCTTTCCTCCTATATATATATATCTGTGGATCTAAAACAGGAAGAAATCCACAGAATCAAGAATTAAACATAAATAAATAAATAAATAACTTTTTTTTTTGTTTTATTCGATAATATTTGATAATTTTATATTCGTGTCACGTAAAGCTTCATTCGAAGAACATGTTTCCTATTAAATATTTTCTTCATATTTTCTTGAACAGAAAACTTCTGATCAAGAGAGAAACTTTTCATATCTAAGCAATTTTATAATAGTCTTTCTTAACATAAGAAGTCTCACACTGACAAATCATAGGAGAGATACTAAATATATAAATAAGCAAATTTTACTTATTAGTGTCACATTTTAAAAATACATAAGCCTAAATTCAAAGTAGATAATATCACTAGCTGGTTAAGCCATTAATAATCCATTGCAACCAAAAATAATTATATTTGAAAAACATAAAAGATCAAAAATTATTTTAGACTTACTTCAAACATAAAAGATAAAGTTGTTATTTTCTCAAAGAGAGGTGGGGACACCTTGCTATTCAACTATAAATTCTCCCATGGGGTTTGCCATATTTGAGTTTACATTTCATTTGATTTAATTTTTGCAACAATGTCTTCATTAGGGTTTAGCTATGGCCATCTCCACGTACAACAAAAACGTCTAAAGGAGAAGCAAAAAAATACTAACGATAAAAAATCGAAAGGCGAAGAAAATAGCAATACCGCGAAGAAAATTCACCCGATAGTCATTGCATCTACACAAGAATCTTCAAAACTCGACCACCAAACGAAAGATGTACACTTCTTGACGCCCAAGTAATTTTTTCGAAAATTAGAAACTATTTTTATTAGAAGAATTTCGATAGTTCTATTGTTCAAGGAGAAATTTCCTTCTAGGAGATGTTGTATCTTATTATATGATGCATTTATATTATCTTTTTAATCCCAACAAGAAAAAGCTCTTTGGGGTTCAAATGTAAAAAAGAAAATGAAAAAGCAAAAAAAGTTCCTTTAATTTGTTTCAATTTTTATATTTTGCGTCTTTTTTCATTTCCCTTCCAATGCATTTTTATTTCTCTTCCAATGCTTCATTTCAATTATGTGTTATTTTTTATTTTTCGAGATTCAATTGATTATTGTATGACTTATATTTATTTTTTTATTCTATTTATAATTTATTTTTATTTTTTATTTCATATTAAATCAAACTAATTATATAAATTATGATAAAAAAATATTTTCATTTTCCGCCGCCTAAAAATTCCTCTAATTGATGCAAAGAGTTGACCCTATCACTATCTAGATTTTTACTATACAAACAATCATACAATAATATATTTATAAACACTATTAAGATTAATAATTGAACTAATACTTAATTACTAGCCCAAAAGCTATTTTGTATTTTTTTTCCAACAAAATGAATTATTAAAAAAATGCAACTTGTTCAAAAAAATTTTAGTAAAACGATTACATTTTTTGTGATCATGTTAGTTTATTTATCTTACTTTTTGCGTTTAAAGGTGTGTTTATTCGTACGAATAAAAATATTTTTTGTGAATTTTTTTTTTTGTAAAATAATTTCTTAAAAAATAAAGGAGTCTCTTACTTATTTTCTAACATTCAGTAAATCTCTAACGTTTAGTAAATCAAATATATATAACACACAATAAACTTAAAATGTCATTTGTGCAATTTGTTTTCTTTAATTTTCATTAGAGCAATTATTTTTCTTATTTTTAAGGAGTAAGTAACTTTATTTTCCTAAAGAAAATACTTTTTTTTTTCAGTCCATACCAAACACACCCTTAATCAATTTCAATGAAATTAAATTCGATGCAAAACTACATTATTTCGGAATAATTCATTACATTCAATTAATTCGTAAAAATTTTTTAAAAAATTATTTTCCTTAATTTCATGTGAGATTAAAATTAAATTAAAAATAAAGAGATAATATTATTGTGATTGAGACAAATCTAGAATATGATCGACCAACTTTTAGAAAAATCTAAATGACGAAAAGGACATGAGGGGAAACAAACCATGTGTATTTTGAAAGAGGAAAGAAACACAATGTAATTGTTGCAATTATTATGATGTGACTTTTTTTTTCATAATTCATATTATGTAAATTTTAATAAAAAATATATTTTTTTTCTAACTAGTTATTTAAAAAATTTATAGAGCAACAATAATAATATACTCAATGAAATCTCACAAATAGAGTCTTGGAAGAATTACAATATATGTATATCTTATCACTATCTCACAAAAATAGAGAGAATATTTTCGGAAGACCCTCAGCTTAAAAATATCAGATCCTAAAAAAAAAGATACTAAATATAAAATGACTAAATCAAAAAGTAAATAATAATATATAAATATAAAAATTATTTTTATTAAAAATAAAAATAAATATTTTAAATTAATTAAATTATTATTAAATATAGAGTTACATTATGTTTTTCTGAAACTAGTAATTTTTTTTATATAAATTGGAATAGAGAAAGTAGCGTCATTTTATGAGTATTAATTCTTGTATAATTTACACAAATATCATACATTTTGAAGTTACTATGATACATGGAAAAGTAGAGATTGTAATTTATATTAATAAGTGTTGTAGTTTTATATTATTTAAGAAATTTTTATAATATTTTAAAAAAATCAAATTATATGAAATTATATAAATATAAGTTGTATATTTCCATAATTTTTCCTAAATTCTTAGCTTCTTGATGTGTCTTCTATAACTTTCTTTAATTTAAGTTTTGAAATGAAAGAAAATATTCTTCATAGAATAAAGTAAGCTATGTCTCTTATATGTGTATTTGTCACTTTTAATTGAATCTTGTTATGCGCTCCAAGATTTATATTTTAATTAGCACACAAAAAATGCTCATAGGATGAAGTAAAAATTGAAATTTTTAAAATATTTAAAAAAATTACAATTTTATTTTTTTTTTTTATGAAGGGGTGAGGAAATTGGGTGGATCGAAATAGGAATAAGAATTTATTTTCAAAAGTAAACTTTCAATTTTATTTTATTTTTTAAAATAGTAAACTTTTTTTTGCGAAGGAAGATCATGGTATAAATGAGATTAAAAAAATAATTTAAAATTAGATAAGAATTTTAAAAAATATTTTCCTTAATTTTAAAAAGAAGATTAAGAATTAAGAACACCTAAAAATAAATTAATTTAAACACCCCCAAGTCATGTTATTGAAGATAGAAAGTAGAAAAAATAAATTTTGATTTTTGTATATAGCATAATAGTTAGGCCTCATACCATAATATTTCTTGAAAAGAAAAAAAGAAAATTATTGTTGACACGTGGCAGGTTGTCCTATTTATCCTTTGTGGCATTTGGTTAAAATGTAGTAATTATGTTTTGTTTTCACTAGGAGCAAAGTTATGACTTGTGACCATTTTCAAGTGGTACCACAAAGAAAAATTCAACATGTAATGAGTGATTTCGATAGATTTTGTGAGTGTTAGTAAAATTGTATTTCTATGGGTGTTAGCTTATGAATTTTGGCGAATTATACGAGTGAATTTTCGGTCCATAACGAGTTTGGCAAGAGGTCCAACTGATTCGACGGCATTGACGAAAGTCTGATAGAATTTTATGGGCCACAAAAAGTTGAAACAGGTGATTTCAATCGTTTTTCGAGGTCTAATATTCATGATTTTATTAAATACAAAATTTTGACGACCCCTCTAAAATTTACTCACTTTTGGAATTTTTACACTTTAAAAAAAATTTAAATTTTAAATTTAAATCGTAACTTTGAAAATTCATATCGAGGGCAAATCACCCAAGAAAGAAAAGGCTGCATATAGGTCAAGTGCCCAAGGCCCAAGCCTTTCGAATTACGATACTCTTAAATGGACTTAAAAGTATATCGGTCTCATAATTATTTGACATATATATATAAAATTTATCTCTTTTTGCTCTTCACTTTCTCTTTTTTGTCTCTCTCTTCTCTCTCTCTCAATCTCGCTTGTCAGATATATAAATACATATGTATATCAGTTACACACATATAATTATTTGATAAATATACATATATAATTTGTCTTTTTTCACTCTCTGCTCTTTCTTCATTGTCTCTCTCCTCTCTCTCATTCTCGCTCGTCTCTCCTATAACATATAGTTACCAATCATAATTTTAGGAAACTATAGCTATTTTTTGCTTTATTATATTTAAGGTGTTTGCTCTTTTTAAAAAATTATATGATTAGACATAGTCTATTATCAAATTTACTTATTATAATTATTATTATTATTATTATTATTATTATTATTATTATTATTATTATTATTATTATTATACTTTGAAATATTAAGTATCTTATCATTAATTAAGAAATTTTTAATCATATATTAAGAAAGATACACTTAGATACATGTATTTTTGCTATCAGATACACTAAAATAGGGAGTAAGGTGTGAGATGGGGAGGAAGACGAGCGAGATTCATATGTATTTCAAATACATACAAATCAAACTTATATATATGCATCCGTATGTCTCTGCTATGATTCACATTTATCTAAGATACTAGATACATGTAAAAGAAGTGAGCGAGATGAGAAAGAGACGAGCGAGGTTAGCGAGATTTGTTATGTATCCCAGATACATACAGATCCACTTGAATACAATGTATTTAAAATAAACTAATCTAATTTTGACTTTATATATTGGAGATACATATATCTCAATGTATTTGAATTTTGAAATTGATTTATCTAAATACTTAGTTCCTAAATTAATGAAATTTACATAGTTTCCTTTTTTTTTTTTTTTATTTATTTAAATTGGTTTTGAATGGGCCTTTTTTTGTTCATTACTATTAGTATGGGCTACAAGATTCCAATTATAAAGTGGTATTCAGAGCAAGCTGGTTAGATGATTGTAGTGACACGGGTTTAATCGAAATCGATTTTTTTTGATACGTAGTAAAAATTTGTGTAAAAATACACTTATCAAATTAAAATTTTAGATTTTAACAAATTAAAGTGAAAATGCATATCATATAACCATAGATAATAGCAAAAGTGTATATGTATGATACATATCTTAACTACATTTTATCATATCATTTTTTGAATATAAAAAATATAACGTTTTGAAAAATGTAATAAAAAAATAATTATAATTAATTATAATAATAAATTAAAAATTAAGTACAAAATTATTTTTTATTTTTATAAATTGGATAAATATTATTGAATATTTATTTTTAATATAGTGTATAATTATTATTAGATAGAGAAAGTAATTATTATTAGAAAATCTTTTAGCGACAGTAATATCTGGAGGTGATAAAATTAGCTGATTAAATCATGTTTGACTCATTTAATTTTGAGTTGATTATTGACGGTTACCTCATTTCGGCCTGTCCTTTTTAGCTCATCAAAGTTTGGGATGATATCTGATCCAAATTATTTCATGAAAAATCTTATAAAAAAATAAAATACCCTTTTTAGCTCATTGTGTTGATATCTAATTCAAATTAATTCATGAAAAATTTTATCAAAAAAATAAAAATTAAATTTTAAATGACATTTTTTAAGAAAAATTTTCAAAAAGAGTAAAAACTTGAAACATAATAAAGCAAATAACAGCTATAGCTTACTAAAATTATGATTTGTAGCTACATATTATAGGAGAGAGGTGAGTGAGATCAAGAGAGGAAGAAGAGAGGTGAGTGAGAGAGGACAGGGAGAGGAGAGAAGTGAATTGCATATGTATATCTGTCAAATTGTATATGTATATCTGTCAAATAATTGTGCATGTGTAACTGATATACATATATATTTGTATATTAAGCAGGCAAGATTGGGAGAAGGAGGAAAGAGGTGAGCGAGATCAAAGAGAGTGAGGAGAAAGGGCAGAGAGTGCAGAGAGACGAAATATATATATGTATATCTATTGAATGTTATATGTATATTTGTCAAATAATTATATGTATGCAAACTAGTATATATATGTATTTGTATATCTAACAAGAAATCACAGAGAGAGGGGAGAGAGGCGAGAGAAAGGAAGAGAGAAAATAGCAACAAAATTATAACTATAGCTATAAAATTATATATATTTTTTCAAATTATGATGGTATAATGTAAATACATATGATATTTTTGTTTAGTGACATAATTTAGCCCTTTTTTTAATTATGAGAAAATTTCATAAAGCATGATAAAGAAACGTAATGATTTGACTTGCATTTTAGACTATTTCAACTTAAATAAGTACTGGGCGGATCAATAACATATTTATTAACTTAATCAATTTTGATCTGCTCAAATTCAGTTCAACCCACTCATTTGCTCCTAATATTTAGCACCAATATGATAAAACTATAATGGCCTCTTCATTGAAACTGGCTTCTTGAGCAACTAAGAGCCAATGATCTTTTTGTACTTGACTTTTGGGTGAAATTCCTTCTCCTTAGGTGATTAGTGATTACAAAGATTATTAATTGAAATTAGTTGTGGTTAACTTTAATTAATCTTTTAATAAGGATTAATTATTACTACACTGTTACTGACAAATCAAAGATGTCTAGAGGGGGTTTAGAGCTTTACACTTTGGATACAAAGCAAGAAATCAACTAGTTCATTCAATTATAAATTGGCCTATCAAAAAAAAAAAAACTACTCCCTTTTTTAATTTTTCCGTTTTGTTTTAATTTGACATAAAATTTAAGAAGATAAAAAAGATCTTTGAATTTTTTAATCTTACATTAAAGATGGAGGTCAGTATTAGGATAGAGATTAATAGGACAATAGGAGTAGGATGGTGTTTTGCCTTGGGATATAGTAGGTTAGTATGATTAGTCGTATCATTATATATTGTGTTGTTATTGTCCATCATTTATTTTGCTACTTTTAGTGTTTTATGAAATTATCAATTGTTTTTCATTCTAATTGTTAGTCTACATCTAGTAATTTTCTGCTTCTGGGTCTGAGATATTTGAGTTGAGAGTCTTCAAGAAACGATCTCTCTATCTCTATGAGGTAGTGGTAAAGTCAGCATACATTTTATCCTCCCTAGATCTCACTTGTGGAATTTCACTGGGCATGTTGTTGTACATTAAAGATATATGAAATATATCAAAATATTCTTTAAATTATGATTTTAAACATGTTACGTAGAAAGTTAAAATTAAAAACTTGCTTAAAAAAGAAAAAAGACATTTTTTTAAGAACAGGATCAACAAATTTCGAGCAGAGGAGTATATAGAAGCTGAAAAGAGAGGGAGGATTAAGGGAGTAAAATTAACTCATGAAAATATGACATATTAATCTGTTCGAATTTAAAAGGGTTGAACTATGATTCATCATTTAGTCTATTAATCGTTTATTTATCATCTTTCATATTCATCTCAATCCACTCATTTGACACTCGAATTGGCCTTCTAAACTCATAATGTGCTCTAACAATGTCCATTTGTCCAACTATATGGCATTAATGTCACAAAATTTTTGTTAACACTAATGGTCATGCCACCTTAACAATTAAAGATAATTAACCACTTTAGGTATATATGTTAAGTAACCCTCCACTTTCTTGTCTTTGTTGTTAATTAAACCGTCTTGTTTAATTAATATTATATCTTAATGGTCACCATTCATCACCCAAAAATATACACACACACACAAAAAAAAATTAATTAATTACATTGCTTGCTTACGAAGGCTTGAAATTTCTTCTATAAATTCCCAAGTTTATCAAGCAATTAATCAAACACACATAAACACTTAGCAAATATTTCTGTGGCGATAAAATTTCAAATTATGGCATCTATGGGAGTAAACTATGCTCATCTTCACGCACGACAAAAACGTCTTAAAGAGAAGTCGATGAAAATAGAAGAGGAAAATACTCGAAATAATAGTAAGGAGGGTGACACAGTGAAAAAATTAACCGTGGATAGTAAACGTAGTAAGGGTAAGAAAATTTACCCTGGTAATGACAACTTAGGTGAAAATTAAGAGTAGTAATTTGGACTATGAAAAATATAGCAAGGGCTATATATGTAAAACTATGTATTTCTTTTTTCTTTTTAATTGGGTTAGTCATATTTCTCTTTATTTTCTTGTAATAAAATAAAGTTTCACTTGTCATGTATTTTTCTATTGTTGGTCAAGTTGTAGTATATGGTATTGTTAATAGTATAGTTTGTGCCCTTTGTTTGCTCATGTTTGTGTTTTATTTTATGTGGAGTATTTTTTTTAAGAAAAAAGAATGCTTAAATTTAAAATAATTTAATTTTTATCCACATTTTTATCCACAAATGCATCTATAATTTCTCTATTGAGATACAATGACAAATGTCCCTTCACATAACAATATTTAGATTTAATTAAACTTAATTGTGCTTGTCTAGTTGTGTTGTAGTTATAAATACAAAATAGTGACGGAGGAGTTAATTACTTACTCAGTTCATTTTATCTTGTCGAGTACATTAAAATAAATGTTTATTTTTACTTATTTGGTTTAAAAAATTAAAAAATAATGCATTACTTAAAGTATCAGTTAGAAACAATCTTTCTATCTCTATGAAGTAATAATACAATCTGCATATATTTTATCATCTCCAATCTCACTTCTGGAATTATTTTTGTTTTAAAAGGACTAGAGTTGAACTACTTGTTAATTAAGTGAATCAGTGGAGACTTTGCTTTTCATTTAATATCTTTTATTTATTTGTTCCATCAAAAGACAACATAATGATTATTTACCCCTTAAAAAAAGGGGATAGAATGCACCTATCACTAATTAAGATGATTAATTATTTAAAGGAAAACATGGATATGATCACCACAAGCCAAAGGGATACTTTAGGCTAACCTATTAAAATATTTACGAAATATATATATACACATATATATAAATATATATTTCCCCATCATAATTTTTCTTACAAATATGAAGACATTCCTTGAGAATAGGTTCTTTTGTTTGTTTAATTAGTATTATTGTAAATATTTTTTTGGCTTTGTTAAACATTGTGTTTTTTTGGTAAGTAAAATATTTTATTACCGAGTAACTTTTTACAAATCAGGGAAAACTAGCTTGGATAGATAACCCGAAGCATTGTTTTACCCAATACTAACTAAATCTCTTTGTAAATCGATTCTCCAGGGGTACATATTCAAGTCTATTAATTGATATGTCAGTCGATAGGATACATAGAACCTCGTTCATGAACATCCTGAACCTCGTACACACTACTAGCTAATAGCATAGTATATGCATATCCATATCATCCATAGTTTATCCTTGTTCTGACATTGTTATGCCGAAATTTGACCGGCTTTTAAAAATAATATTTATTTTGAAAATAGTTTCGAAAATCGAGAATTAATC
>JAABOM020062232.1:0-10403 GCA_011800125.2 Solanum clarkiae
TCTCTTGTTGCATTGCATCCTACATACTTAGTACATTCAAACGTACTAATACATACTCTATGCCTACATGATGTTACTATGTAGGAACCAGAGCTCCATTTGGCCATTATCCTTCTCTACGTGGCTAGTTCAGTATCATTCAAGTTAGTTAGTAAGTCATCCAATTCGGGGACGTTGGTCTATGTTTCTCTTATTATTTATTGAGGAACTTTTCTTTATTTCTTATGTTGACTATTAGAGTGAGCCCAGTTGTATGTCTTGGTCCCCACTCTTATCTATGTAGTAGAGGTGTTGTTGGACAAATCTATGTATTTATGCTATGAGTTGATTTTATTATCTCTAGATTCTATATTATGGCAAGTTCTCTCTTAGCCCCTTTACCCTTATTTCTATTCTTCAAGTGTCTTTTAATTGCTTCAGCAACTAAGGATGTGTAATGATATCCTATGAAGCTTGTTGGGGTCCTCTCGGGTTCCCCATTCGCCGTTCACGTCTAGGCCCTAGGCTTGGTTCGTGGCACAAATAAAATGTATCATATAAGTTTGTGTACATCTAACCTTGAAGGCGAAGAACGAGCAAAATGCTGCATTTTTTTAAATATTTCCTCTTGGTGTGACACAACAGTATCTAATTGAGAATTTAATTTTTGTATTTGAGACTGCTGGTCTTGTATCTGAGATTGCTACTCTTTTATCTGAGTCTGCTGATTTTCTACCACAATTTCATCGGCATTTAGTCGCTTCTGTAAATCATGTCAGGCATTAACAGCTTCTTGTTTTGCCTTTCTAAGGGAGTCTTCTAACTCTGTCATTTTCCTTTGTGCAGCTATTATTGTATTAGGTTTTAGACCATAGTCAAGTCCTTTTACATACCCCAACTTTGTACCAAGTACAGTATCCATAATTTCATCAATAGTCATGGAAGACTCTCCCGAAGTATACAGATTTTTTAAATCAATCATGTTGTGCTGCAAAAAAATATTAAAACTATTTAATGGAATAGACACAACTTCTAAAGAATATTAATTGGAGAAATGCAATGGGTATGTTATGAAAAAATATTGATCTTCTTACATAGTGAGTATCTACCTCTAAAGATGACCAACTTTTCTCAACTGTGTAATGAATATGCTTGTAGAACTCAATTCTATCAGGCTCTACTTTTTCAGGTTTATTTTCACCCTGTGAAATAAAATAAACAATTGAAATAATATTAAAATCTTTTCAAGCTAAGAAATGATTAAGACGAGGAGACCCTATTTTGCCCTTCCTATTGGTTTTTTACCTTACCAGACTACTAAGAACAATACAGGAGAATCTAAACTTTAGTCACCACCTCAAATGTGCTAAATTGAACCTTACCCATTTGGAACTTGCTAATGAAATGTTGTTCTATAAAAGTGATATTTGGGTCTGTGCAACTCCTAAGTAACTATTCGAAGAATTTTCTATAGCTTCTAGACTAACAGCAAAACTGGACAGAATCTCAGTGTACTTTGGAGGATTGCAACTACAAAGGTAAGGCGTAATCTTGGAGGACTTGGAATTCTCAAAAATAGAACTATCTATACGATATCTAGGAGTGCCTCTAAGCACAAAAAAGATTACAGTAGCACAATGCAAATCTCTCTAAGACAAAATGGTGGGGAGGATCACCTATTAGATAACTAAGTTCACTCCGAGCAAGAGTGTTCTATTCTCAATTTAGATTTTCTGGGCAAGTATCTTTTTTCAGCATTTTTACATATATTTTTTAGGTAATTAAGTTTTTATTAATCATCTGTATAAACCAATTTGAATATTTGTGCCTAATCTAATTTTTTTCTTCTGAGTTCTTGACCATCATTCCAGTTAGCATGATGAGGTATCAACCTTTGTATTTACTGTAGCACCTTATTCCAGACTTTCATTAAAAATTCACATAGCTTTAACAAATGCACTCTAGTCTCTTCTTTCTCCTAGCATTAAACACATATGGGGTTGACTTCCATTTCCCATTTTTGGTGTCTGTCTTACTAGCATGCAATTGGATTCACATTAAGAACATAGCTTTAGGCCTTGCAATATTATTAAACATAATGGGCTTCCAAGGAACTCAAATTTTATCTCCCATCAACACTAAATATTTCTGTCTTAGTATTTTTTTTGGCAGGAATATTGGATCGATAATCCATTGACCATAGCTTCATAGTCTCCATTATTTTCCTTAACATCCAACAAGCTTGCTAAGAAATCATCATTTTGGAGTTATTTTGAGTCTTGATAAGTAGGCATGAACACATCTTATCCACAACCTATCCTGTTTATGAGAAAGATCCCAGTAGAGTTTAGCAATAGTTGTTTTGTTCCACAGAAGAAGATCAGTAATATTAAACTTCCCTGCAGCTCTGGGTGAACATACTATATTCTAAGCAATTAGAGCTTTCTTGTTAATCGTATTGGTACTTTTCCATACATAGGTTCTACAATAAGTTTTGATCAGTTGGATTAATTTACCAGGCAACATAAACATTTGCAACCAATATGAATGAATTCCAAAGATTATTGTTTGAACCAATTGAATTATATTAGTATATGAAAGCTTCTTTGCTATCCATGAAATAATTCATTTTATAATCCTCTCCATAAGTGGTTGCCATTGTAGAAGAGTGATTTTTTTGGTAGATAAGGGAATTGTTAAATATGTAAAAGGAAACTTTCCACCTACACATCCTAGATGCTGAAAGATCTGACCTTATTCTTGTTGTGAAACACCACAAAAATAGACACAACTTTTATTTAAGTTATCTTTCAATCTAGAGGTTATAGAGAATTTTTCAAAAACATTATGTTAAGTCCTGACTGCAAGGGTATCCCGTCTTGCAAACAAGAGCAATCCATTTGCATAGCAAAGGTGAGTCAGCTTCATTTTAGCGAATTTGGGATGATATCTATATCCCTTGTAATGTAATTCATTTAGTCCTCTACTAAGATATTCCATTGCAATCTTGAAGAGATAAGGAGACATCGAGTCTCCTTGTCTTAACCCTCTTGCAGCAATAAAAAGGGAGGTGTATATTCTCCATTAGTACCAATAGAATAACTTACTGTTTGAACACATTTCTTAATCGATCTAATTACTTTCTTAGGAAATTTTAAATATTCTAGCACGTCTGCCTCAAATATACCCATTCTACACTATCATAAACCTTTTGGATATCGATTTTTAGCATGCACCTGGGAAAAACATATTTCTTAGTATATTTTTGAACCAGCTCATGTGCTAGTGTAATATTGTTAGAAATCTTTCTTCTAGGAATGAATTCAGTCTGAGCTTCACATATTATGCTAGCTATAACCTTTTGTATCCATCTTGCTAGCACTTTAGATATCACTTTATAAAGGACTATGCAACAGGCAATTAGTCTAAAATCTTTTACTGTAGTTGGACTTGCAGTCTTAGGGAGCAAATTCACAATATTACAATTAATTGATTTGAAGATTTTATCAGTATGACAGAATTATTGACATCAGAGATCAAGTGTCCTTTTCTCACTAGTAATGCTACTTTGTAAAAAGTTGCATTATATCCATCTACCCTTAGAGATTTCTGTGAACCAATATGATTTAAGCTTTCTAAGATTTTTTTTCGTTTGCAATATCTTTCTGTAGATCAAGTTATTGTTCATGGGAGAGAACAGGGCCAAGTTGCGTAATCATGTCATTTACTACTTGAAGACATTCAGCAACAGTACCAATCAGTCCCTTAAAAAATTGCACAATTTCAAGCTTAATATCCTCAAGCTTTTTCAACTTATTTCCATCAAGAGAGGTGGGATTTAGTATATGTTTTCTTTGTTGTTTCTCTTTCATAACTGCAAAGAAATATCTTATATTGGCATTACCCAACGAGATTCAGTTCACCCTAACTTTCTGCTTCATCACACTTTCTTCTATCATAGACCATTTTTCCATATTAGTCAGCACCTCTTTCTCTTTCATGATAAGATTATCAGAATGGTTTGTTCTCATCTCATTCAGAATTATCTCCAGCTCAGTTCTACAAGTTGTTATCTTCTAACTAATAGTTGAATTCATTATTATTTAATTTCTTGAATTCCTCTTTGAGTTTCTTCTGAATATACCAGATATGTTTCATCTTAGCACCATCAGTTCTACTAGTCTAGGTTATAGTCACTAAAGGGAGTATATCAACATGATCTTTCCACACATTAAAAATCAAAAGGGAGATCTGGGAGGCTTGATCCCAAATAACATTTGTATACTCATGGAAGCATGATCAGGCATATTAGGTAATCCATATCCAGTAGTTACATGACCCCACTTCCACATCCAAGCATCATTTCCAAATGTTCTATCCATCCAGCTATAGATTATATTCCCACGATCTTATTTATTTTTCCAGGTATAGTAATCCCCTCTCCATATTTACACCCTTCTATTTTTGCATACATTTGGTAATAATATTTAGTTATTCTTCTAATTAAGCAGTACACTATCTTGTTGTGACGTATTTATTGGAGGGAAATTGTGTATGTGAGTCTTTTTTGGGGCTTGAGCTTGCGATGCAATATAGCCTTCTTATTTCATAATATATATGACATTATCACCCATGGACTCATTTCTTTTGAGCAGCAAAGATTCAACTTTTCAAAATGGTTTTGGCTTATAAATATGCACTTTGAGCAGAGATGTAAGCGCATTTCTGGTAGCCCATTTCTAACCTCAGCTATTGGAAAAAACTCAATAAGCAAATGAGTTGAGGCCTCCGATTGATCCTTAGTACATCGCCACATATGAGATTGTTTATTAGAATATTCAGTCTTATTAGTCTGTCCTTAGTGAGTAGCCTATGTTAATTACCCACCAGACTATAAGTTTATGTTTAGGCTGCATTACTTTTGACCAAAGGAGGTCAGATTCTGTCATTCTTCTCTGTGGTCTTAGTATTGTAGCTTTATGCAATTGATACGTATCAGGTTGTATGACCATGTACCTACTATTTTGGTAGCAACGTCACATTTCTGTCTTCAGTCCATTAAGCTTTCTTCAACACCAACTACGTTCTAAAATACTCCACTACTTTATATAGAGTTAATGCAACCGTTTGATCCATACCATGTCATGTTTCCTAGACAATTGCCATAATAACTTTTCAACAGATGCCTTCTTCCATTTCCGACATCTTTAATGTTGAGCCCTCCATATTTCTTGGTTGTACATATCCTCGGGAAACTAAGGATACCTTCTTATGTTCAATAATTTCACCCATAGATAATCTTGACACTTTGTGTGAATATTCTTTAGAATATTTTGGGGCAATATGAATACAACACCCTAAAAGTTATAAATATAAATGAGACAACATTAATGAGTCAGAGTGCACAATGATACTGATTACATGATTTGTTTCTAGAAGCCTCTCAAACATTAGATTTGGTATGAAAATATTTATTATAGATTATTGTCATCATTTTTGAAAAGGTCATTTATTTCATGGTATTTTTATATTATTATACTAACATGTTTTCGGACTTTTTCACATTAAAAGTATTTTTGGTTAAATGTTATTATTTATTGAGCTAGTGACTCACTTTTCACTATATTCTTTTTTACAGAGTTCATAGGTGAGACATAAATGAGGCTTTCGTAGCTAGAGTGCATGAGTTGACAAATTTTTAGTGAACAAACATTTTTTTGGGTGAACAAGAAGTCATTTATTTACTATCGTCCTATTCTTTTAAATTTAGAGTCGCTCTGTTAGTCATTTCACTAGTGTCATGAGTATTCTTTCGTTATTAGTGGTATGTGATAGTATTAGACTTCTGTTCATATTTGGAGATGAATTTAGTATTATAATATTTCTAATAGATTATTGATGAATATTATGACTTGTTTTGGCAATGTTGGTTGGATATATTATTGATTTTTGAAACACAAAATCTTTTTATAGGCCCAAAATCAGAGGAAATTCTGCTCGATTTTTTGTAAACTTTCATTAAGGCTTGCCTTTGGGATCTTATCCTTTAGTCATAGTCCTAAATTGAATCATAACACAAATAATGTAGCTAGTGAACTCATCTATATCATCTATGGATACAAAGATCATTCGTGGATGATAATCGATTTGAAATTATTAAAATTTCTTGTGGATTAGATATTATGACAATGTAATTATGCGGTTAAAAAAGGTAGAATGGTTAGATTGAGTATTGTGTTTTAATTTAGTTTGTAAGATTAATGATTTTGGTTTATGGTAATATATTTATATTGTTCAAATATGTTGATATTTTTATAATCAATATGCTTTTTTAATTTGATTGGGAGATTTACATGTTAAATATAGATGTAGCTAAACAAAAGCCACAAATTAATTATAGTTATGCTAATTGTGGGAGTTCTACGAACGGTTATGATAATAAGTTGAGTGTGTTACGATTCATCACAAACTAACAATTTTTTTAATGTATTGTAAAAATATTTATTTTCATATTATTGATTGTAAGACAACTTAGAAATGTACATATGACTTTTATTAGTTATAATAGCCTGAATGAACATGTGATAATAAAATATTTGAAAACTTGTTGAGACTATTGATAGTTTTAGAAGATTTTTTTATTTTTTATATTTAATTTAAATTATTTTAATGATGTTTAAGTATTCTATCTTTTTTTTATTATGTCATGTAGTCTCTATCGATTTTCTGCCGATAGTCTAATGTCTTTGAAAAAATTGATTATGTGGTGCATAATATATAATCATTTCCTAAAACTTTTGTGTGTTGGTTAAAAATATGTTTAAAATGAATCATCTTATAGTTTCTAACTATGAATCTTTTTTCATAGTCAATAATTGTAATATTCAACTTCGAGATTTAGATCGTAGCCATTTGAGCATATATTTTTTTTTATAAAAAATAATATTTATTCTGTGACAAAATTCCATTGTAACTAAATTATAGGTTTAATAGAGACAAAATAAATTTGTCATTAATTGTTTGAATTATTACTGATAAAAATTAAGGTCACAATTGATTATAAAAATTTGTGGCTAAAATTTACAATGATTAACGACAAAATTCTAGTTTGTTGCTTATACATAATATATATGTTTTGATAAAGTTTTTCATATCCAAAAACTAACTACTTCTTGCATAAAAAGTAATCTTTTTAATAATGTAACAATATATGTCTTTATGACAAAAACAAATTTGGCATAAAAATGATTTGCCACTAATGTATCAATACATTTTTTGCGACAAAAGTTTTTCATATACAAAATTTAACTAATTTAAGGACCAAAAATAGTTTGTCACTAATGTATCTATATATTTTTTGTGACAAAGTATTTTTGTATACAAAATTTAACTAATTTAAGGACAAAAAAAAGATTTGTCACTAATGTATCAATATATTTTTTGTGACAAAATTTTTGCATATACAAAATTTAACTAATTTAAAGACAAAAAATGATTTGTCACTAATGTGTATATATATATATATATATATATATTGCGATAAAATCTTTTTGTATTCAAAATTTAACTAAATTCGGGACGAGAAAAGATTTGTCACTGACTAGGAACATCATTAGTGACAAAATATTAAGATCACAATTAAATATAAAATTCTATGGCTAAAACTTATAACATTTAAATACGAACTGCAATTTGTCGCTATTGCAGTAACTTATTTTTAGTGACGAAATTTCTTCGTGCCTGAAATTATAACTAAATTAAGACATAATAGTTTGTCATAAATTGTATGCATTATTAGAGACAAAATAATGTGTCATTGATAATTTGAAATTCATCATTAATTGTACTTAATAAATGGCGCCAAATTATATTTTGGCGGGAAATTTTAATGGACAAAACTTTGCTACGAAATTATATGTTTCGTCACTAAAAGTATTTTGCTCACGCTTTTAAACATGAAATGTAATTTTTGTCACAAAAAGTGAATAATTAGTGAAGAATTTTGTTTCATACTTAATAATTTCGTAGCTAAATATCACATTTCTTGTAGAAAATTTTATGAATGATAGCATTACAATTTCATGTGTAATGACATTACAGCTTCATATTTGCATTGCACCTCACATACTTAGTACATTTCAATGTAATAATACATATTTTTCCTACTTGGTGTTACCATGTAGGGACCGACGTTCCACCTCCTCCACTGGTATGTAGCCAGCTTTTAACGACCAAGACTAGAAGCTTTGGTGAGCCCTTAGTTCGGGGACTTCACCCTTTTCATCTTGCCTTGTATCTTTGAGACGATTATGTATTTAAAGTTGTTCATTAGAGACGTTTACTTTCTATTGTATTTTCATATCTTTTGTATTTTGAGGGTAATCGTGATTGTGTTTAGGTCCTCGTTGTGCCTCATGTAGAATGGTATGTTTGGACAAAATGACTTTAGCTTGAAATGTTGACTTTCGATTATCAAAAAAGCTAATGTCCCTTAGTCCCTTCTCACTTTTAATTCCACATTATATTGTTAATTACCTAGGAAGACTTAATGGATGCTAAGAGGCGTGGGTGACGTACCTCCGATTCCTCCTTCGCCGTGTTACGACTTGGCTCTAGGCTCTCAAGTCGTGATAGATTTGTCGATATAAAAGCCTAATTGAGTGATTTTATTGATACAAAATAAAGTTTAATGATTATGTTAGATAAATTCTCAAAGTTGAGTGACCTTTTAAGATATAAACTCCATATTAAAACTACTACTTGCGAATTTTTATGTCTAAATACAGTCAATTTATTAATTTTTTCAATTGTTACCATCTTTTAAATTTTAAAAGTAGATGGGCTATCATTATTAAATTAAAACTTGGCATTTTATGATAGTCAATTTATTAAGATCACAATTATTTATCTTCAAATAATTCAAGTGAGAAAATAGCAAATATGATGATAAAATTATTATTCTCCTAGATAGTTAGAAGCCACAACAAAATATTCAACTTTGACCAAAGCACATGAAATAAAAAATTCTATAATAATTCAAGGATATAATTGGAAAGAAGCTTTTTGTAGAGTTTTAAACTAATGACAAGATTAGATAGGAAGCAATGAACCAAACAATTGATAAAAAATAATTCCTGCATTATTAATCGTTGCGTTACTGATCTTTGTATTTACAAATATCTATGTTACTAATCCCTTCGTTATTCGCCTTTATACCAAATGATCCGTAAGTTTTTTGACATGTCTAACAAAATTATATGAAAGGACACAATTAGTTACAATCATAATATTCATTATATATATGATTAGTGTTGTTTTTAATTATAATCTCATATTTCAAATTAGATATCACAAACAATGGTCATAAATTTGAGTCATCCTATGATTAAAGAAAAATATAATCTTTTTCGACAAATAAATAAAGAAAATTTGAAAGAAAAAAACCTTGTAAAATAAAGAACAATTAGGTCTTACAACTTAGTTATGTTAATTCAAATTAAATAATATTTTTGACTCATGGCAGACCCCAGCTCAGAATCGATCAAACATCAAGGACCAAAGGCTTAGTTGGATTGGGCTTATGATCCTAGTTTTAAATGGACTTGAAAAATTATATCCTAATCCTACTCCAATAATGGATCGGGTTGGGTCAATTCTATGGGCTACGCCTATTTTGACGGCTATAGATTAACATTTAATGTTTTATTGATTTTCTTTAGTTTTATTTAAACTAAGACTCTTAACAAATTTCAGTTTCTCTTGTAAGGTTACTACTAGTAGTGACAAATGGGCGGGTTGAATCAAATTTGGGGGGTTGAAAAATGAGTTAACATAAAATGGGTAATAATTTAACCCACCCATATTTTATTTAGGTAAAAAATGGGTTGAGTAACAAATGGGTTGGGCAAAATATTAGTTTACCCATATTTTCATGAGTCAATAGTACTACATTTAAAAATCAATACGATTAAAATATTTTAGTTTATTTTCGGATGAAAAAATGAAAATATTTATTTAGTTTTGTTGTATCATAATTCATATTATTGTTTCTTCATTTTCATCATATACAATGTAATTTAGTTTCCTTTTTAACATCACATAGCTAAAGCAGGTGTATATTGTTTCTCATATATACATATTTCAATATTTTTTTCACGTCTTATACTTGAAGCGAGTATATATCCATGTACTTTATTCTTTCCTTTTTAATTGTCATATTGCGTCTTTCAAAAATTAATTTGACTAATTTATAAAGATAAATTAGATTATATTAATTTGATATTTTCAAATATGTATATATATAATTGCTATACATTTTTATGGGTTAAAAATGCATCGTAATGACAAATTTAAGAAAAAAGAGTACGGTGGGATGAAAATTACTTTTAATATTTTTTATAAAAGAATAATTTTTTTAAACATAA
>JAABOM020062233.1:0-10402 GCA_011800125.2 Solanum clarkiae
AGGTCTGCGTACAATCTACCCTCCCCAGACCCCACTCGTGGGATTATACTGGGTATGTTGTTGTTGTTGTTGTTGTTGTTCTTATAATTTTTGCCCATCTTCTTATATCACATCACTATATGCTTCTGTATATCAGTGTATATAGCGACATTTTGGGGCCGAAAGGCCTGTAATGCAGCTTCTTTTATGTGCAAACCTGGTTCCAGTTGAACCTCCATGAACCAGATTCGAGAGAGTGACAGATCGACCCAACGGAATGCAAGGATAGAGTCCAAATGAACTTGGATAACATCACATGAAAAAAAAAGCAATAAAGATGAAAAGTTACTACAAGCCACAAAATATAACATTCAAGTGTATGTAATGTATTCATGGGCAAAATTCAAAGTCCTAAATTAATTGTGAGTCCTCACTTCCATAGTCAATATAGAAATGAAGCACAAGGTGAATAAATAATTACAGCAAACCAAACGGCTAAGACAAGCAAGATAAAACTTGGACAAATATAGTTTAAATCACTATAATCATAATATATCCTATACATAACCTATACAGCCTTAACAAGGGAGTTTAACTGTATGACTTGTGACCTAAAAAATGAATTTAGGTGAGAAAAATCAGCTTGGTCTTTCACTTATTATATCAAATAAGATTTGCTATGTGATTTCAAAGAAAACAGAATCCAACCAACACCGCTGTATCATAAAAATCCAACAGTCTTCATCCTTTTTAAATGCTGGAAACAGTAAGCTTTCAACACACCGACATTTTTATGCATATTAAAGTAGAACGAGGTGTCATTCATCATAACTTAGAGCAAAATAATAATATTCACATAATAGTAGCAAATCCATGATGTGAAGGAGTAAAAGAAACAGATAGCTAAAGATAATGTGGAAGGAATACAAGGTGAAGATGAGAATGAACTTAACCAGGAAATCATGGATCACATGCCATCTCAGAATAGCTCAAATAACCAGTTATAAATCATAGAAAAATCTTATTATAAAAAGAAACAAAGACAACATAAGCTCGTGGATTTGAAATCATTTCAATAGAAAATCTTAAGCTCATATCAGAAACTTAAGTCTTAAAGCTTGAAACAGTAGAATAACATATCTTAAAACACTATAAACCAAGGTTTTGAAACTAACTCGGATATTGAATCAGGATCCAATCTAGAAATCGATTAACAACAACAGGCATAGTATTAACAAGCCAACGTCATAGCAATACCAGTCACAACAGAATAAACAAAAACAAAAGGTTTCACTGTAACATTAGGATTTATTTCACAATTCAAATGCCCTACATGGGATCCAAACAGAAAGAAAAAGCAGCTTATTACCTCTTCTGGAGCAACAGAACTGGAACGAGATGAGGTTTAACGACAGACTCTCACCAGATGGAGCTTCGTTCGAGAACGTTCAAGCTTCGAGAATGAAAATTCCCAAACTCAGGAACCTTCAGAACTAAATCAACCTTTCGGGAAAAACTTGTTTATCAAAAATAGAAGCAGTATTTTGAGGTGAAGGAACCACTATGACTAGAAATTGATTTGAGGCTTCTAGGAGTTTTTTGATTATTGACGGCTCTGGGATTGGTTGAGTTTTTTTCTTTGCTAGGGTTCTTTGACTATCCCCCTAACAGTGAGGAAGAAAGGAGATTAAATAGGGTCGAATTAGGGCAACGAATGGGGGAAAAATCAGAGGGCAACTCTGGGATTTTGGGGGTCGAATCTTGGGTCTTTCGAAATTCAAATCCCTCCCAAAAGGATAAGGAAATCTTGAATCCTCAACGGATTGAGGATCTCGACTATCGATTCAAAAAGGAGAAAACGCGATCGAGACACATAGGAGAATCTTCTCCAACGGGCTTGTACCAATGACGACACATATGTATGATTTTAGGGACAAGAACGTTGGAGAGATTCTTGGATTGGCATTTGCCGGGTTTTTGCTCACTGGTTTGAGGAAGAAGAAGGAAAAGGGAGAGTGGGTGTACACTTGAGGGAAATGAGGAGAAAAAGGAAAGATTGGGGGCACGTGGCCCCCGCGCACGTATATTGTGTATATATATTAATGTGTGTATAATATAAGCTGAGAAAAGGGGAAATTGGGCCGGGTACACGTTTGTTATGTGCCAAGGTTTGGTCAAATATTTATTAAATTGGGTCCAAAAGAAAGATTGAGAAAATGGGTTCAAGGGGTACGGGGATTTAATTTAAAACTTGGCCAATTTGATTGCAATTTCGACCAACTAAAGGTAATCAAATTGAATTCGATTGACTAATTTGACTACACGACGAATCATACAAATTAATTAAAGAGCTTTTAACATTAATCAACACGAAATAATTAAGAAAAATAACTCATAAAATAAATAAAATAAGAAAATAAAATTTATTTGGGAAAAATATATTTATTTATTCATTTTTTTCGAAAGCTAATTGTTTCAAATTGTTAAAAATTAAAGGTATGATGATTGATTTATACTGTGGAGGGTAAATATTGGATGTCAACAAGGTTTTATATCTTTTGAAAAAGCTGGTTTATCCTCTTAACAGGAGGTGTAACTTGGGCGACATCAAAGATTTTAGTGTTGTTGCTGGAGAATACGGCTAGACTTAGATTGATTCAGTAGGTAATTTGAGTTTTAATCCTTAGTTCCCTTTATTTTACTTTTATTTTTGTTTTTGTTTCTTTGTAGGGTATAGAAGTAGTGTATGCCCAACACTCAGAGTCAAGGCTATCTGTTAACACGACTTGATCCAGAGATCCATAGGATTACAAGAAGAATGACCTAAGAAAATGCCAACAACGCGGCCAATGTAGCTTTGAATTGGGGTAATACTGATGATGATAGGAATGAGAACCACCTCCTTTGGAGGATATTCCACAGCGTCGGGAGTTCAATGCTAATGATGACAAGTGGAATCAGTACAGATTGAACCCCATGACTATGGAAGTGACAGGAGCTATTGTGTTTCCACTGCTACCAGCCGATACAATGTTTACAACCTCTAGTGGGTCACTTCAAATGCTGCAAAACCGTGGGCTATTTATGTGCTTACCATCAGAGGATCTACATAGCCACTTGCACAATGTGGAATTTGTTTGTAAGAGTATGTTGGAAGCACAAAATCTATCTATGGATGTTGTGCAACTTCATGTCTTCCCATTGTATTTTAGAGGCAACGCTACATTATGGCTCTCTAAGCTTCTGCAAGGCTCGATCACCAAGTAGATAGAATTGCAGAGGGATTTCTTAGCAAGGTACTTCATCAAACCAAATAGGCTCAAAGTAGAAGATTAGATTAATCACTTCAAGAAATTCCTTGGTGATGCAATCCCTGATACATGGGAGCGATTTAATAGATGCTTGAGGAATGCCAAACCATGAGATTATGGGGAATTTCCTGGTGGAGAATTTCTACGAAGCTCTAGATGATAATAGTCAAGCATGTTCAAATAGACAACAAAATGCAGAAATATTGAGCACATGAACACAATAGTGAAATCTAACCATGTGTGGAAGCGCAGAATAGACACCTGGCAAATCATGAAAGCATTGTTGACAGTGTTCTGATCAAGCAAAAATAAATGTAGACATCCTTAGTATGCTTGATCAGAATAGAGTCATCCTAGAGATGCTAATAAAGCAGGGGGATTGCAAGGACGAGAGGATGAATAGTTGTTATGTACCTCCACACAATCATGATATGGGAGATGGGAACTCCAGGATTGAGGGGATGCTTGACCAGTTGTTAAAGAGGGCAGATGCTCAAGATTAAACATTAAAGGAGATCAAGTCTGACGTTGCCAAGATAAGCCTTAGAGTGGACCAACACTATTTAGCAATTCAATAACTCAATAGTTAGTTTGCACTTGTGTCAATGTAACTGGATCAGATTCAGAGAGGCATGATGACAAGCATGAAAGGGAGGCAAAGTTTGGTGATAAGGGTGAACTGGATCTTGAGGAAGTCTAATTATTCAAGCTAGCAAAATCATGTTGTGATAATAAATCAGGTGCTACTTGGGAGGAAACCCAAGGTTTTTGATGTAATAGCATAGTTATAGGTTTATTTTTTGTTTTTGGATTCATCGATAGTTGTTTTATTTTGTTTTGATTGTAGTTTTGGACATTGGGTTAGTTGCATATAGGGTAACAGTGTATTTTAGGAAGAGTATGTAGGAATAGGGCTAAGTCAGTAAATTTGGATGGAAAAGAACCAGGTCAAGTTTCTACCACTAGGTCTACAAGTTGTAGATCAGTCTACAACTTGTATCCCTTCCCGTAGAAATTTTTAGTGAAGCAAGAAAAATGTGCACTCCAATTCACAAGCCAACTTTACGATTCATAGATCAAACTATAAGTCGTGAATGGGGTTTGTGGACCTCAGGTAAGTTTTCTTAAATTTTGCTAAGTGTTAAGGGTTCTACGAAACCATGATCTATGAGCCATAGAATCATCTACGACTCGTAATTAGGGTTTCATAAACTCAGGCCCAGTAAGATTTTCAGATGATCCGGTAAAATTATAAAAAGAAGGGTCAAAAATAATTTGACCCTATTTGACCTAAATTGACCGATCAACCTAACCTGACCCCCCTAATCAAAATTCCAACCATCATGACCCATTATTCGATAAGCTTTAAGGCTACTCTAGGGTTTTGTGCCTACCTATTTCTCTTATCTTCTTCAAGTTTCATCTAAATTCTTGGTATGTTTTCAGTTTACTTAAAAACCTTAATTTGCCTTGTTCTTAATTGATTGATTTGACAATTATGATGGGTATGGTGTTTAGACATGTAACTGCTGTGTGAATTTGAATTATGACTATGTGAAATTGGGTTGCTCCTAGTTGCCTTGTTAATTGAGTTCGAAATTGGGTATTTTTGGATTTATGAATGCTACTTGTTTGTGACTATTGGATCATCCACCATGTTTGTTGATATTGAATGGTTTATGATTGTAAATTGGTGATTGATGACATAGGATCACGTTAACATCTGAGCCAAATTGAGATGGCCAAAATTGTAGGGTAATTTTTCTTAATCATTCTTCAATGGGATGAATATATGTTGAAATTATTGTTGGGGATAGGGTTGTATGATTGAAATCACGTGGGTGCTTGTATTCTTGCTTCGATGCTGGTAGAATTAATTGTTGAACATGTTTTAGAGGTCCGTGTGATGGACTTATAAACTCAGGTGACTGAGATTTCTGGTCCACAAGTGGCTTTTATGGCTTGTAGAGCACTCTACGAGTAATAATTATCCCTCATGGGAGATTCTAGAAGCTTGATTTTTCTGAGTATCCATCACATGAGACCTTCTACGAGTCGTAGAATTCTTATGACTCATAGATAGGTCTTGTAGATCCCAACCTGAATTTAATTACTCACTGGAATGTTTTATGACCTCGATCTACGACTAGTAAATCACTTTACGAGTCGTACCTAGGTGTCATAGATTTTTTCAGTAACCAATATTAGTTTGAATCACTGGTCTATGAGAGCACTTTATGACTTGTAATGTTCACTACGACTTGTAAAGGGACTCTCGTAGATCCCTTCTGCAACTAAACTTTGATAGTTTTTGTATCCCATTTCTTGATTTTTAGGGTTAACCATGGTTCATTCATGTCTATTTTTCAAGTATTACGGACCTAGAAGGTACACGTGTTGAGATTGAGGCTCTGAAGGGAAAGTTTAGGGATGAGCCTTCAGATGACGAGTATTTGGGTGATGAGAAGACCCCTCAGTTAAGTGGGTCACTAGAGATACTTGATGTCACAAAGGACCCAAATTTTGTGATACCACAGATCAGAGCCACAACCAGAGCTAGGCATAGTCATGCTTCGATCGCTAATCCTTCCTAGTCTAAAGAGGAAGGTGGTGACGAGAGTGGGAGCAGCATACCACAGATGACTCCATCAGGAGAGGAGTCCAGTTCTAAGGAGGGCACTGAGGAAGGACCAAATGTCAAGTCCTCCATCGCACCATCATCATTATTAGCATCAGATGCCTCTATTAACCAGTGGTGTGTTGAGGGTATGGAGGCGATATACTTGGAGGGCATGGAGCCAAAGGAGCGGGGCAAGCTGACCTTTTCTATTTATAAGGAGCCCAGGGTGATTTCTGATGGACTTAGCTGTGTACCCAGTCTACAAGAAACGATGATTTATTATAGGCTCATGTGGCTGATAGAGTCACTTGGACAATACTCCCAATGCTGGTAAAGAAGTTCTACATATCTTACGCACCCATCATCCACCGTTCTCTTCCCAAGGGGAAGAAACTTCCACTTAACCCAAGATGACAAAGACAAGATGACAAAGACATGAGTGAGAGGTTGATTGGTTGACATTACAGAGAGACCATCTGCTGCATGTTATTTGGTCCTGAGTACTATGCCTCGAGATCCAAAGTGGAGTTTGATTACTGGTTGGGACAAGCCAGGAACCCATTGATCCTGAAGGATCCAGAGCATCGATACACACTTTTGAGATGGGCGGAAGGGTTTATCGCAAAGCAGGGTCCCGAACTTGCTTGGTTCACCACCTAGATGGAGTTTATCATCAAGGCTTCACTTAGCTTTCTGTAAAATTTTGGTGGGCTATTATCCGATCACACATCTTGCAAAACTTGGCAGATTATACTCTTATGTCAGAGCGTGCGGTTTTGGTTGCCAAAATCTTAGCTGGCTATGACATTGACTAGACCCGCCTCATCACCAAGAAGATACATGAGGTCACACTGAAGAGGGCCACCTCCATCCCTTCCCTTGTTTGATCTACAGACTCTGTGTAGAGTTTAGGGTGGAGATACTACACCAGCTGGACCGATTAGTTGAGGCCCAGCACACTTTGCAGCCCAGCCTAATCAAGGCTGATGAGAACTTAGTGGCATTTTGGTGAGCATAGCCTCCACCTCCGCCAGAGATGGTCACCCTGACGCTACTGCCCTAGGGTTGTGAGAGAGACACCACTACTGCTGCTACTACTACAGAGGAGAGGCCCACACAACATGGTGTAGATAAGGAGAGGGGGCCCACTATTGCTACTACCCATACCATAGGCCACTACTTTATAGAATCCTACAATAAGCATAGTCTATGTGTCTGGCACTTTTATATAGGGTATGGTGTTGCAGTTATCATGTGTTGAGGCCCAGTTGACTCAGAGTTTTTAGAAGATTAGGCCATGGGTTCGGCAGGCTATTGCAAACTCAAGGGTTTGAAGTCGGGCATTCACTATTTCTACTATTCAGGATCATATTTCTATCATGGATGCCTGCGTTGATGCCTTTGAGGAGTGGGTACAGAAGAGACTGGCCGAGGCTTGGGCTTCAGATTTGTCATCCCAGTAGTTGGAGATCCAACAACTCCGGGCTGATACTACAACATCATTAGCGGTACCAGTCACACTACAAGAGATGACTTCTACCGTTCCGATGTTGGATTTATTTTCTCTAAGGAGCCTATAGAGAATTCCCTCGAGAAGATACCTTTCATGGATGAGGATCCAAAGGAGAGAAATGTATGTGAAAATCTCTCAGAGGATGAGGAGTTCAAGCTTGCCAAGAGGAGATCGATGCACGAGGAGGAGATGCGGTTATCTCGTGAGTATGATCAGTTGAGGGTTATTGGCCCCTCCATTTAGAGTACCATTATTGAAGAGACTACCCCGCAAGAGGGCAATGGCAGACTCATTCCTGGGTGCTTAGGCACCCAAGAATGTTTTTGACCCCTTATATTCTATTTTTATTTGATTTTCTGCATTGGGGACAATGCACATCTTTCTCGATGGGTATGGGTAGTTATGAGCCTCAGTGAAGTCTGAGTAGCTTATGATCTATAACTGCCCCAATTTTTTATCCCGGGGTTTTCATGCCTATATTTTTTTCCCTGTTGATATTTAATTTCTATTTTACCGGCACGTTTAGGATGTTTAGATAATATTTGTAGCATATAGTACTAATACTTGTAGCATATAGCATGTTTTTATGTTTTGGTTTGGAAAATGGTACCCACTAAAATTTTTATTACTAGTTAGATGGAAACCATGCATGTTAGGTGTTTGGCAATATTTGTTTTGATAAGTAAGGGTAAATTGAGATGAGAAGCATGATATGTGAATCTTGTGTTGATAATGTATATTGTGCCATGTGAATCTGAACTTATTTTCTAGATTTATGTATTTTATTCTAATTCAGAACTTGCTCTATTACTCTAAGTTAGATTATAAATTGAATGGATTAGGGAAGGATGTTAGGCCTTTGTTCTGAAAAAGTCCACATTATCCTAAAAAGGACCAACCAAATGATGATATATCCCTTTTTCTAAATATTTGAGCGTTACATGTACCAATTCTTTCTAAACACCTAAATAACCTAGCCTTGTCTAGTGAACATCCTAAAATTAGCCTGGTATTTCATTGAGATTATGAACCTTAACCGAGGTCAAAGCTTAAGTTGGAGGTGGCTACAAGTTGCTCTGGTTCAGTGGATAGATATTGTGTGCTTTAATACAGTCTAAAAGCCTAAGTTGAGGGTGACTGGTGCAAGGGTAAAAGCACAAAAATAAGGAGATGAGTTAGGAAGGAGGATAAAAAGAAGAAAAATCATGTGACAGGGGAAAGAAAAATAAAAGATTCCTTTGATTGAGCTAAAAAATCCAAAAGAAACATAAAAACAAGGTAAAAGGCTGAAAAATGGGAAGAAAGCATCCGAAAAATCTTGAATAAGAAAAAAGGAGAATATGGTGAAAATGATAGAGTTAGCGGGGCAAGAGTGTAGAAAAACGCAGTTTGAAGGAGGGTCATTATTCATTATTTTCCTAAAATATCATACCAAAACCCCCTGAGCCTACGTTACAATACTAGAAAGTTCTAAAGTAATCCTAGTCCAGTTAGTTGAAGGACTGCGTCATGAGTATAGGGGCAAACCTATGGTATTAGTCATTATGAATGAATATCTTTTGTGAGAGTGAGTGTTTTTGCATAGTCAACATGAAATTATCATTGAGTATCAAATATGGGACTTCTTTCTATGAGGGCACTTGTGTCGCATTGTTAGCATTTGACTTATTCAGTGATTGTGAACTATTGATCGCTCCTTGCTTGTCATAGTTGTGTTGTCACATGTGCCAGTTTGCATTGATTTACTCAAAAGCTATCTGATCATATTTTGAAAAGTTAGTGTGGGTATCTGAGTTTGAGATGTATATGCTATATGCCATTGAGTTGATTTTAGTGTGTTACTGTATTATCTATATAGATTGAGTCATTGCTTGAGAAAAAGAAATAAATTTAAGTTGAGGATGTTGATGTGCTGTCAAAATACAACACATTTGATGCATAAAATTTAGGATTTTAGGTGTTCTCAATGCGATATTTGTGGGTTTTATGTGTTTTTTGTATTCAAATTTGTAGGACTATAGGTTGGCCATGATTTGGGGAAATATTGCAGAATATTGTTGGTTTTGATGATTTACTGTCACGACCCAACCCAGGGAACATGATTAGTGCCGATTGGGCACCCAGACAAACACTAAACTGGATTTTCAACTATAATAGCTAAGGAATCTATCGAAATTTCGGCAGTTTCCTCTGTTTTACAGACTAACCAAACCTGCAAACAGCAACCCCAGCATACAACAAATATCTATACATATATATATATATATATATACGGGCAGACAAGGTCACCGCTGTGGTAGGACAGTCCAACAAGTGTATCATACATACATAGTCATACCACATCCAATATCCCATATCCACATGTATCCACAGACCTCTATACATACGAACTAAATCATAGGACGGGACAGGGCCTCGCCATACCCTTGAATGTACATAAATGCAAAATACACGAAATAAGTGTACACGTATATACCAAAAATCTACTCCTGAGGCAAAAGGGAGAACCTCAACGGTAGACAGAGATCCTAAGAAGGTGGCTCTCTAACTTACACGTCAGTACCTGCGGGCATGAAACACAGCCCCCGAATGAAGGGGGTCAGTACGAAATATGTACCGAATATGTAAAGCGTAAAGTACGAAATATAAATGAGAGTAATAATCCCAATAAAAATATATGAGTCAAACCTGCATGCAAACGTCAAAATAATTCTTTATTTAAATATCAAAGTAATGCATATCGGGCGTGAACGATGGCGACCTCCAAACTCGCGCCATACCACAGCATAACACTAGAAATTTTAAATCTCCGACATCTCCAACAAAAGTCCCAACTGTAGCATAAGTGAGCCGAGGCGAACAACCGCCAAGCACTCACGTCATAGGATAGGTGAGACAAGGTGAACAACGGCCAAGCACTCACGTATCGTAATGTGTAGAGGTCATCATGCCCGATAAGTGAGCCGAGGCGAACAGCGG
>JAABOM020062234.1:0-10402 GCA_011800125.2 Solanum clarkiae
TAGTTGAGAAGAAGAAATCTGAAAAATGGGCAGCAAAGGCCCATGTATTTGGAGCTCCAAAAGGCCCAAGTGGAATGACCAAGGAGCTGCATCACCTAATTGGTGACGTAAGGCTTAATTATCCTTAGTAATTCGTCCAAGGATCAGTTTTAAAAAGGCCTAAAGAAGCTCCCACAAGTCACATTATCTTGAGCACAAAAGAAAAATCAGAATTGTCTCTCAAGTTCTCTCAACATTTCTTCACTTGCAATGCAGCAAAAAGAGAACTTATAGGGTTCTTATACAAGACCCACACCTTGAAGTAAGTGGTAAGTAAGTTTGTACATGTGCTTATTATGGTTTTATCATGAAAAAACAAGACACAGATGCTGCACACACTTGCTAAAACTGTTGGGCAGATTGTGTGCAGAAAGTTGCTGCACCTTTTCCCTTTTGTTTTGGTGATTTGTCTGTGGTTTTTAAGTTTTATTATGAAGGTAACTTGGTGTTATTGACATGGTATGAGTTATAAATATTGTACTAAAGTTGCTGCCCCGATTTTGGTTTCATTTAACGAGGGCGTTTTATCGTGTATTTTAAGTGTTATGTTGATTGGAACTTGTGGACTGTTGTATATAAGGCTATTAGCCCACGTACTTGATGGATTATTTGTTGCTGTTCTGAGGATGGTTTATATCTGGTTGTATGTAAAAGTATTGCTGGAACAGTTAGGTTAAATTTGGAATCGATTTTGAATTGTTAACATCGAAATGTTGCGAGGGGATGTAACGTTATGCTGCCTGTTTGTAAATTATATAAAATAGTTATGTGCTGTGTTTTGTGGGCTGTTGTATGGTTGGTATGGCATCAGAATAGGCTGCACATGATGTGTATAAGTGAATGTGCACTAGGGAATATGATTAGAGGCAAAATTGTTAAAAGAATACGCTACGGTCCGTAATTGTCCGCTATTGCCCGTGTGTTGTTTTGTTATGTAATTAGGATACCAAAGTGTGTTTATTGGCTTCTAATGCTAGATTTATCACCTACTATGTTGTAGATAAGTATTTGAAGGAAGGGAAGGTCACCTCGAGGTAGGAACAAGGTCATACAACAAGGTATGTGAGGTTTGATTTTGTATCATTTGGCATGAAACATAGATCCTTCTTTGGCACATAAAGGCACTTACCAACTCCGACACAACTATTAATCGTGTCTCCGTTCCTTGACATGTTCATAAGATTCCATACATAGTCACTTCCAAATCTGGTTACATACATGAATACCAAGATACATGGTTTCTTTTTGCCAAATAAAGTTCACAAGTTGTACCATTCCATATGCATTTCATTGTTTATCCAATGTACCCTTTTATTTATCATATTGTCTTGTATGAATATCTACACGTCACATGTTACATATACAGTTTTACAGCGACCCGTCGCGGAGCAGTGTTATCACTTCCTTAATTTGTCCTATTTTGTCCTAAGGTATTAGAGTATTGGCCCCATGCCCATTTATGCACAAAATTACCTATTTCAAAACCCTCTCCAAGGCTTAACCAAATATTTCATCCAAATTCAAGTGTTCTAAGCTTAATTTTGGATCTCAAGAACTCTATTAAAGCTTCAAGGATCCTTCACATCTACATCAACGAATCTCCAAATTTAGGTATATAGGTTTCATCCATTGGGTCCTTTCACCAATAGAGCCCAATCTTCCTATCTTATAAAAATTGTATGTTTTCAAGTTGGTTTATCTATGGGTATCTTTTATTATGGATTATAAGCACGAAATATATTGGGGGTTTATGAAATATTGATTAAATATGCATGTCTACCTATCTCAAACTTATACTATGAGTTGGTTTTTTCTATTGAGACTAGGTATGTTTTGAGCTATGAAACTATGATCTATTATGAGATTTGATAATGGATTTCAAGGTATCTTAGATGAGGGTTTTGCAATATGTTGGTGGGTTGATTTGCATTGAGTTTTCTCACATAATTTCACTCTTGAATTTCACGATTTTGATCAAGCATTAAACACCCACCAAGTGTTTGATAAAATGTCAAGTCAAGAATTCTCAAGTTAATTGCATGTTTTGTATGTCAAGTGACTTCATGATGAATATGAGCTATCAAGTATGTTATGAATTCATGAAATTATATATGATTATGCAAGTATGACGTTAAGTCCTATTTTCAAGATTTTACCTCTTATGAGTCGTTGATATTAATGCAAGGGTAATGTTCGATGATGATCTATTCTCATGTTTCGAGTTAGGCTCACCATTAGAGGTCAAGTATGTTTAAGAGCTACTCATTTCATGATTCCATGTATATTGCAAGTTATTAAAGTATAATTATTATAAGTATTCTATGGGATTAGACTTAGTACCGATGAATGGAGGGTTTGCTCTCTTTCCTTGAACTATGTGCCAATATAGGATTACGTTATACTCTTGCTATACTAGTGGATTCATTTAATGCACTTTCTCTTGAAATTTTTCCCAAAATGGGATGGGATCCCGTAAGGTGAAGTTTCTCATGAAATCCTTTCCAAAAGGGGATGGTCTCCCATAAGGAAGGTTACTTCTCCGAAATAGGATGGGCTCCCGCAAGGTGAAGTATGGTTTACCTTTACAAATAGACCACCTCTTTACCGGTGCGAGGTAATCATCAATATTCGAAGTTATAGCTTGCTTGGTCTTATTCTTTGTCGGTTCAGGTCTCTTCCCACACATGTATTATGTCCTATGCAAGTTGAATGATTTATAAGCATGTTTAACTTCAAGCATTGATCATGCATTCCATATTGAGATTTTGCTTATCTATTACCTAATTGATATGCATTTTGACTATATTGGCTTATGTCTTGTTGCACTGCATCCTACATACTTAGTACGTTCAAATTTATTAACGCATACATTATGCCTACATGATATCACCATTTAGGGATTGGAGCTCCTCTTGATCATTCTCCACGTGGCGAGTGAGAATATTAAAAGAAAAGCTTGGTGAGTCCTCATGTTCGGGGACACTTATCTACTTTCTCTTGCTATTTCTAAGACTTCTTGATATTGAACATATGAAATTATGAGGGTGATCCCGGAGAATGTCTTGGCCCCTATTCTATTCTACTTTTAGATGTGTTTTTGGAATATTATGATGTATTTATGCTATAAGCTTGACTCTTTAGGTTTTATGATTATCAAAGACTTCCTCTAGTCTCACTCCCCTTTTTATATTATCTCTTTTTATTGTTTACTTTACTTCTATGACCAAGGATGTGTGATAGATATGCTAAGAGGCCTGTTTGGGTCTCTTCGGGTTCCCATTCGCCGTGTCACGTTTAGGCCGTAGGCTTGGTTCATGATAGGAAGCGTATATAAAATAGTAAAAATATAAGTCTAAGGGATAGAAAAATAGGACTCACACTATGGAGACATCATAGGGATAGGGATTAACATGAATTCACGTAACACACAGCACATAAAGACTAAGGGGCAGGTAAGTATGACTCATTCTATCGGGGCAATACGGGACTTAGGATATTCTATATCATAACTTCTAACCACATCATAATACTCATAACCAATCCATATAGTGATATCCAATAGATAGCCATATCAACAAACATGATCCCGAATATAACACTTAGCAAATAAACATAAAAGAGTTTACAAGTTGTCCAACAATGCCTCTAGTCATAAAATAGTGTGGGGGCTAAGACATACCCCGAGCTCACCCTTAGAGTAAATAATCATAAACAAAGCTCGATAGGTAGTGGATGATGGTTTGTACTTGGAGAATAGGACTCGCCACAATAAGAAAATCTCAAAATCTAAGTTAATCGTCGCACGGTGGATGAAGTTAGTCCTCGATCCCTATATTGTTAGATCATGTAGGCAAAAGTATGCATTATTTACATTTGAATATACTAAATATACGGATATGCAATGCATATGAACTCGTTAAACCTGCATTTGATGTTAGATGGCAAGGAAACATACAGAGAAGGAATCATATATCAAGTGAATGCTTTATATCAATATGCCATGAGGCGCATGATTCATGAATGCAAAAATATTTCATATAATGAGGATGGGACCGTAATCGACATAAGACCAAGTGAGCTATAACTTGGAATTCTGCCGTATTTCCCACAACGAATAAAGAGATAACCTACTTGCCAAAGGTAGATCCTTAATCATACATTACCCTCAAAGGGCATAAACATACCTATGTTAGGCATATAGTTCAAGAGAAAGGAGTATGGGCCCTTGGGGATAGTCTGCCCTACCCCCAATCCCATTGATGCTAGGTCATTATCCCACTGAAATGCATATATATATATATATATAAGACATTCAAATTCTTTGCATGCATACTTAGGCTTAAAAGCCAAATCACATTTCATAATCACGCATACTTAGGCTAAATAGACAAAACACACTTCATGTAATAATTTTGTGTATAGGGATAGCTCCTTTGGAGTGCCTTGTTGAGAAAGTAATAGGACACTTAGGTATAGGCCACCCCGCCTCAAACTTCAATCGGTGCTTCGTAAATATAGTGATGTGAACACCCATAATTTCTCAATGAGCCGTAATCATAGACATTTATGTGATCACATTCTTATCATAACCATAATCTTATCAAAATCATATACATAAACATAATTAAGCTTAACCCACTTCATAAACTTCATAAAAACCATAGTCATGTATACATATGCCATAAATGAGATGAGAAACAGCATAGGAAATAGATATTTAATCTTATCAACAATACGTTATGAAATCCAAGTAAACGCATAAGTAAAATTCACATTTAAATCATAATATGGATTACTCATGCTCAAATAAAGCATTAAAGGGGACATGGACATTCACATCTTCCTAACTTCAATGCAATTCATCATTTTAGGGCTTAAATCACTTTAAAGTCAACAATAAAACATAGCTCATACATGAATTGAATTAAATAAATAATAATATTGAAAACCTATATTTGAAGTAAGATAAAAGTCCAGGAAATTGAGTGTAAAAAAGTTTGGGTCTTCTTGGTTGAAAGGGACCAAGAATCAGTCCCACATACCCTAGCTAATGATAAAGATTCAAAAAGAAACTTGATGAAAAAAGAGCTTTCCCTTGATTCCTAAGCTCGATTTTCACAAGAATTCTTTAAGAGAATTCTTAAGAGTGAATTGAGAGAATTCTAAGTGTAAGGAATGAATTTGAATGAGGGTAATAAAGTATAGGTCATCTGAAAGTCTTTAGGTAGCATAGGAAGTCACAAAAGACCCTTAGGACAAATCGTAATAACGAAAATGACATTAATGAAATGAGTAGAAAAATTAAAGTCAAGGTCTCAGGGAGGGGTGGTATGGTCCGTGAGAACCATACAAACAGTACACTTGCCCGTGGTCCAACACTTAGAAATATTCTTCCTGACAATTTTCCGAAATGGTAATCCTATACTTAGAAAAATTCAATGTAAGTAACCCCACATGGAAGGTGGTCTGGACCGTACCAAGCCATATGGTTCGTGTACTCCTCCGTACCACTTCACTTAGAAAATTCTCCATGACGAAGCTCTAAGACGGTGATCCAATACTTAGAAAAATTTCACTCTGACACCCATATGGAAGGGCCTCATGGACCATGAAGCACAAAACAGTCCATAGAAAGGGCTGTACCACTTGCCTTGGGATCAAAAGTGTGGATTCTCAAGCCCAAGGCTACCATACGGTCCACCACATGGTCCATATGCCCTCACACGGACCATGTGGGGTTCAAGTATGGTATGTCTCAGTCCAACTCCACATTAAGAACCTCTCACCCCAACAAGGCCAAGGACCACTTCAAGGAGGCCCTATACAGTCTGTACAGCACCACATGGACATGAAGGCTTCTATGAAGCATTACCTTAGTCCAAAACTTTTCGGAACCAAATTTCTAAGATCTATTAAAGTCATACGAAGTTTGGGTCCTTACAATTGAGCTACTCATGATCAGTATAATTGCAAGACTTATGAATTCGAATAACATAATTGGGCACCTACACAAGAGAATTAAGTGCAAAAAATCCAAACTCTATAACGAGAATCACAAGATAAAAATCAAAAGATGAAATAAAGTTTACAAGTGCTTCTCAAGCTCTCTAATGTTCTCTCTAATATTCTCTCTTCTCCTTTTTTAAAAAATAGCCTAAACAACCTATTTATAGTGTTTATTATACAAAACCAAATGGAATTGGATAACTGGGTCGGCAGACTCTACGAGGGTCTCTACGGGCCGTATAACATTTTACAACCTGTAATCGGGCTTCGGTGGACTGCTGCTTCAATTCTGGGGATGTCTTCTACAACACCCCTCTACGGCCCGTATAAGGTTCTATGGCCCGTAGGGGGTTTCATCTGATGGTGTTTCAGCAATTCCTCACTTTATGATCCTCGGGGCACGACGCCAAGTCTACAGCTCGACTGCATGTTCGTACACTTTACTTCAAAAATCACCCTTCACTAGAATTGTATATGAAACCCTTTTTACGACTCGTAAAAGCATCTATGACATCTTCTAAAAAGCTGGTTGGAGTATGGGCAGTTAGTCAGAAAGTACCTAGTTCAGTGACGCCTATTGCCTTCGTCTTATTCAAATAATATTGGCAGAATGCCTTCAATCTAGTCTTGAAGCAAGGAAACAATCGCCATGCGACCCGTAAAGGGTCTCGTGGAACCTCTACTTTAGTAACGTCTTCACACTTTGCCCAAAAATTATGCCAACCCTGCAATCCTGCAAAACAAACATAAACATATATAAAATCTACCAACATCGTATTAAGAACACATAAAATTTCAAGTTTTAAACATTAAAAGTGTTGTATTTTGACAGCACATCAAGAAAAAATTCCAAATTCAAGATCAAGCTCAAGAGCCCTTGAATTTACACTTGAAAAGGTGAATTAGAGGATCTATAGAGATTGTAACACTCACATACTTGAGATAAAATACTACAATTGTTGTGATATTATCGTTCTCGATTATTATTTTCTTGACACAAAATTGTATCGTCTACAAATTCTGGCACACCTAGTGGGACAATCTCTATCTCTCATCTCAACTTTTCAAGCATCAAGTAATATTGAAATGGCATCTAAGAAGATCTCCCAATCCACTTCCTCTAAGGTTGTTGACTCCAAGTTCTCTGCTGAAGTAGAGGAAATTCTTGGTGTTATTTTTGGAAATGTTGGAGTTGTTACAAGGAGCAAAGCCACTATGGTAGGACAACAAACATTATGAGTGTCGTTTATACTAACTCCTACTTTTGGATCTTCAACCCCAAACGAGCAAGGTCCTCTACAAATGCTTCAGAAGGAGGAAGTACTGTTGCTGAGATGATCCAGCAGACATTGGCTCTACTTGAGGTCTCTGGTTCCAAGAATCTACCGCAAAGAAATACCACGACTTATCTAATAATTCTTCTCCATACGCATCGCATAATGTGAGCCATCTGAAGATAAACTTTCACAATAATCCATATTATTTTTCAATGCCTCCAACAGCCATCCAAGCGATGATAACTAATGTTTCATCCATAGAGGAACAATTTACAAATCTGGAAAAGATGATTGAAGGATTGACCAAGCATGTGCAACACAAAGAGTCTTGCATTGATAAGTTGATGGACAGGGTAGATGGCTTACTAGATGGAGAATATAGCCATGCATCTAGGAAGAATATTAAAATTCATGAGACTAAAAAATCTTGTAAAGCAAGCATCGCCTATCAAGGAGATGTGAGTTTCTGCTGAAGGGGTGATCCCACTTGATCAATTAAAGGAGTTTCTTGAAGGGACCATCAAAGACAAGTATTAAGTCTCCACAAAATCTTCTCATATGTATGCTAAGTCTTACACTGCAAGGATTGATAGCCTTAAAATGCCTGAAGGTTATCAACCCCCCTAGTTTCAACAGTTTGAGGGCACGGGAAATTCAAAGCAATATGTTGCCAACTTTGTAGAGACATATAACAATGATGGTACCTATAGAGACTATCTTATTAAGCAATTTGTCCGTTCCTTAAAGGGAAACGCATTTGACTGGTATACTGTTCTTGAGCCTAATTCTATTGATAAAGTGGAGCAACTAGAATATGAGTTTCTTAACTGCTTCTACAGTACATACACTGTAGAAGCAGGTAGAACTCATGCATATTCACCAAAGAAAATATGAGCCAGTCATTGATTTCATAAATCGATGGAAAATGCTAGTTTAAATTGCAAAGATAGGCTTAGTGAAACTTCTTTTATAGAAATATGTATCCAAGGGATGCACTAGAGGCTTCTCTACATCTTACAAGGAATCAAGCCTAAGTCTTTTGAAGATCTAATTATTCGTGCTCATGATATGGAGTTGAGCATGTCCTCTATCGGAAAAGATGGGATGCTTATTCACAATCTTTATGAGATAAATATTCGATTCTGTTAAGCCTGCATATATTACTTGCAAGGACCATGACACTGGTATGTCTGTTGGAATCATGAGCAACTCCAATAATCAACTAATTTTGATGAAAAACATAACCCTAAGGCAGTATAAATGACTTTATCTCTTAACCTTCATGTGTTATAAATATGATTATGTGGGCTACTAGATCTTGATATGTATGTTATGTCGCATTCTGCCATTTTACATACAATACTATCTCTCATGTGTTAATATCCCTTCTATTCAAGGATGCTTCATTTTTTTTTTATTTCATGAAGACTCAAGTAGGGTGACACGCAATCAAGCCACTCGCTAGGTCTCATATCTTTTATTATTGGTGAACCCCTATATATTTCTAGAGACTTAGTATTGTAATGACCCTGAAGGTCATTTTTGACTCCAACCTACATGTAGCGTGTTGTGGGTATTTCCTGCCAGTTGTTCTCTTTCTAAGGGCTATTGACAGATTGCTAATGATTTTCAAACCCTTTTTAGCCTAGCGCACTAAAGCTCCTGATATGCCCAGGGCTCAAAAAAGGAGCTCGACCATAAAGGTCTATTATTTTAATAGGCTAAAAATTCAAAACAAATTAAATTATAATGAGGTGAGTAGAAAGTAGTTAACATATATTTGATGGAGCTAATGGGTAAAGGATTATACCCTCATCAATGGCATTATTTGAATTAAGAATCAGCGGAAGTAAGCTTTTTGGAACTTATTGAGGTTCTTGGTGGAGGTATATTTATCATTAAAACAAATAGTATTAGTTATACAGCTAGGAATGCCAAGTATTTCATGATAATATCACAGTTATGGATGCTTGGTCAACACATCAGTAATATATTTAGGGACGCTATGTCGTTCAATATAGTACCATAGTTATGGGTGCACGGTTAACATGTCGAATAATTCTTTTGTACCATTTAAGAACTCACATATGTTTAATAAATTTAAAGCGTCCTGCATCAGGTTATGAGCATAAGTTTAAAGGGTTCTTTTGCACAATATACATAACCTTTTTTTAAAAAAAAATCATGATGCAAGTCTTTCAAGGTTGTAAATGTACTCTTATATTAAACTGTGTATGTCAATTTTGTAAATGGTAAACTAATAAGGGGCAAAGTATTTATGTTCATGTGACAATATTGTTAAATTTGTTATTGTGAGTAGAGAACAATATTGTAGTTTGTGCAGGGTATGAGTATAGTATAGGTGAGTGAACAGTTTTAATGTATCTGCTAACAAAATCGTAGTTTAATAATGCGAGAACTTACAACCAATTCAAGGAAGAGCAATATCTTGTTGATGGTATGTGTATTTCTAATTGTTATTGTTTGTTTGTCCTGTCGCATCTGTGATAATCTCTATGTCTCTGTTTAAGTCTTGAGTCACAAGTATTATGAATTTGCTCATGTTTGGTGTCTATCCGGATTGGGTGTATCCAAAGTGACAATTGACGACTTGTGAGCATTGCTCAAGACGTTTGGTACAAAAATGAATAACGCTGAGATTATTTTTTATCTCATATTTAGTTTAAAATTATATAAAAAGTTTCTTTTCAATTATGTTCTTAAACTATTATGAGATTTTCTATTTCATGTAATTAGATTAAAGTAGATTATTTTTTTGTGACTTCTAACTAGTTAGAAAAATAATAATTTGTCATTATGTTTGATATTTTCTCACTTGAATTATTTGAAAATAAATAATTATAATTTTAATAAATTCATTACTAATAAAATGTCAATCTTTAATTTAATAAAGATAGATCAGCTATTATTAAAATAGAAAAGATGGTAAATAATTGTAAAATAGATAATTTATATTTACACATAAAAATTTAAAAGTTGTAATTTTAATATTGTTTTTATATCTTACGAGGTCACTCAGAATATATCTAACATCATTGAATTTTATATTGTATCAATAA
>JAABOM020062235.1:0-44393 GCA_011800125.2 Solanum clarkiae
AGCTGGACATAAAGAATGTGAAAATCAGTGTACTGAATGTAATTTGCTTGTTAGAACAATTCCAAAAATAGTATCTACAAGGTGTAATGTGTTACATGAAATGCTTAAAGTAGCTTATGAATATAGGAGACCTGTTACAATGTTTGGAATCCAATAATGCTGATATGATTCACCTACTTAATGAAAATGGTTGGAATGATATTAGAGAGTTAATTGAATTTTTAAGAGTTTTTTATTTAGCTATAAAATTAATTTATGGTCTTTATTTTCCTACTATTTTATTCTATTTTATCAAATATTTGTGCTATTTCTACTAAATTTTCTCAGTTTAAAGATAATCCAAAATTTAAAGAACCGATTAAAATATGATTGAAAAATTTTAAAAATACTTTTTTTCAATTCCTCAAATTTATTTAGCTACTTGTTTAGTTAACCCGACTTATCAAGAAGTAGGTGCATCTCGAATGGTAGATAGCATATATTCAAATTTAAAAATTGAAGACGATGAAGATAATCAATTACATAATTTTGTTGTAGTTAAAAGTAGCAATAGAACAAAAGTTAGGAAATTGTATGATTTATATGCTTCTAATGTACTAGAAAACGTGCAACATCAAGAACCCGAACCATCTAAGTGTAGATACGAGGACAACATGGATGACATATTGGAAAATTATCTTGGACTTACTTATAACAAAAACAATGATTTTGATGAATACATTAACCAGGGTACAAAAAGTATAAAGGATGCAGAAGGGAAGCCAAATCTTTTAGAATGGTAGAAGAATTAGGGTAAAGCTTTTTCAAGACTCCAGCGGGTGATTCGTGATGTCCTAGCTATTAAGCATCAGTAGTGGCTTCGAAAGATGCTTTTAGTGCAACAAGACTCCAAGTAGGAGACCATACACATTCGCTAGCAGCAGATAGCTTAGAAATTTCACTTTTATTCAGAGATTGGATCAATGCGGAGTGGAGGAATATAGGGCATTCAACTTTGCTGTCTCAATTTGAAGCCGATATAGATAATATTTTATCAGAATCAAATGAAATAGCATGGATTTTATGGAGGAACAAGCACAAGAACCAATTCAAGAAAGTGTAACATTACAAATATTAAAAATACTTAGGCAAGATTCTCAAAGTGGTACAAGATATTAGTATATTAAAATAAATAAGACCTAATTCAAACAGAACCCTTCCTAGAAGATGGCTGCGTAAATTAGGTTCTTCTCTAATATTTGTAGAATTTAAAGTAGCATAATAAAATAATGATAGTTTTAAACTTAAAAACTTATATAGTGATATTTTATTAAACTTTTAAATTTTTTTTAAAGTTTATGACTGATGTTCATGCTCCAATAAGAAAGCGGTCGTTGTCAGTAATTAACCCAACCAAGGTTAGGATCTCACAGGGAATACATTGCTTGATACAATATTTCACCACTAATCATTTAAAGCATTTATGACTACAATCTCTAAATGAGGGGAGGGGTTTGTATTTCAAAAGCAAAATAAATCTACCACTAACCATAACGCGAGGAAACACTGAATTTTAGGGACAACTTGGGAATTGTGTTTCCCATGGCTCGTCGACTTGATTACCCTAGATAACATAACTACAATTGGTGATTTGTATGCAAGACGGTAACTTATGTTCTTCTAGCCCTCTTGTGAAGGTGAAGGTCGAATTTCGCCATGGCGCTTGGTCGGCAACCATGGCATGCCAACTAACTAGTACCTATTATCCCAGTCAACATTCCCTTGGTCAGGCTCGGTTGATTAGACGAAAACACATCAATAGAATTCTTTCATGTACTTCCCTTTTCCTATCCGTCACTACCTTGGTCGAGATCATGATAGTAGGAGGGGTTTGGTGTTGGCCACCACCAAATGACAATAATAATGAAGGGAAATAGGTACTACATGCAAAACCCCAATCATATAAATGTAAGAAAGTCATCTCAAGGTTAACTACTCATGGTTCCCATAATCCCACATTGTGGGTGCTTAGCTACTCATGGCTAAGGCAAAACATATAAGAATGCAAATAATAGACATAGTTGAGAGCTTTACCAATACCAATGAAGAAAATAGGCACCACAAATTGCAAACCCACATGCTTAATTGATCAACAATGAGAATAAGGCAAGATTGCAATCCCCAAAAATGGGTTTTCCAAGAGAAAAGAAATAAACTACATTAGAAAGCTAAGAAAAGCTTCAAAATGTATCTATTCAATGTCAACTGGTCGAACTCCTTCTCAAAATCTAACTTAAACTATTTATAGTATTTACAAAAGAACCCTAGAATTTATATAAAAAAGATAGCTAGCAGCTGATAAATTACGCAGGTACGACTCATAGGATGACCTAGGAGTCGTAGTTGGGGTCTTGTATCAGGTTATTGGAATCTTGGACTAAACTTGTACAACCCATAGGTACGAGTCGTTGCTTGAGTTACGACTCGTATGTTGGTCTCATAGTCTTGGTCTTCAATTTTTGGTCCAACATCTTGGCTCTCTGATTTTTGCTACGAGTTCGAGTTCACTTATATGACTCGTAGTGTGACTTACGACTCGTATGATGGCCTAGTAGGGGTGACCTCCACTTAGTAGATTTCTAAATTTTGATCTCGAAATTTTGCTACAATATCATCCTACGACTCGTAGGGTGAGCTATGACTCGTAGGTGGGTTCGTAAGGCCTATGCATCAGCAAATCAGCAACTTTTCTTCAAAATTATGCCAACTTAACTTTTCGACAAAATTAACACAAAAATACATCAAAACACTAAAAAGTGGCTTTAAAACCTCATAAAATCTCTTGTTGCACCAAATATGTTGTATTTTTGACAGCACATCAACACCCTCAACTTAGAATTGTTGCTTGTCCTCAAGTGAGGACTCAATCTACGCGGACAAAGAGAAATACATAGCAGCTATACTAATGAAATATACAATAGCTCCTCTGATTCAGGTACCCAACTACTATTTTTAAAACAGGATTGCAAAGTTATTAAGCAAATAAGAACGTGATGAGAGACCTGACAATCTAACTATGACAAGTTAAGGAGCATCAACCGTCCACAATTGCTGGTATAGTCATGTGCTACTCAAGTAGTGCAAATGCCCACATTGGAAAGAAGTCCCTCGTAATCACTCAAAAGCATTTAGAATTCGGGGACTGAGGAAGCATTCTTACTCTCACAAGTGAAATTCAATGCACACTGACTAACACCATAGGCTTGCCTCTGTACTCATATTCTGGCTTGGTGATAAAGTGGAGTTGGATCACTTTATGACTTATAGGCTTGTAACGTAGGTTCGGGGTGATCTGGTATGGTATTTTGGGCACATAATGACTAAAAGCTATCCTTGAACCATGTTTACCAAACACTTTTTGCTTTCATAATCTAATCCATTTTTTAATCACTCCATCCTTATTATCCTGTTCTGAACTTTTCTCGAGTGTTTTCTTTCTCTTTTTCAACTGTACCTCGATTTCAGGCTCATTTTTGCTATTTTTCCTCAACTTTAGGCACTTTTCTTTTCTTTTTGCTTCACTCGATTCATGATTTGTTATTTCTTTCTTGATTTCCCTACTAGCCACCTTATTATTATTACTTTGCCACAATAAAGGCCACCCTCAACATAGGCTTTTAGCCTCAGGTGAAGTATACAATATCTATGCCTTAAACCAGGGCCACTAGCTGCAGCCACCCTCAACTTACGCCTTTGGCCTCAATCAAAGTTCAGGGACGTGGGGACTCGGGTCGGGGCACATAGTACATGTTCAAGAATAGACCAGGGCCTATATGAAGGCATTTCATCAAACAAGGTTAAGCTAACAAGGTATCAAGAAAGAATGACTACATGATAAGCTCAAAAGTTTGGAACAAGGGTTTCACTCACTCATCTGGTAGGTCATTTAGGCTAAAAGTGGTTTCACTTAAGGAACAAAGGCCTTGATCCTCTCCATATCCACCACATCACCAAACCAACTTGAGAGTAAAAGGCAAGTTCTGGGTCGATACAAGATGCATGAATGCAGCAAAATAAGCTCACAGCACATATGACAATTACATCCACAATCAAGTATTGACTCACAGGTCATGCTTTCAGTCTCAGCTTACCTTCACAATATTAGAAAAAACATTGTCAGATACTCAAGAATGTATGAATGCACCAGTAATCACAACTCAAATTTTGAGGGTACCCAACTTTTTCATCAAAACATTAAAAATACATCTAAAAGTTATATATAAGCCAATAGATAACACTACTACGAATTTACCTATTATCTACACTATCTAACATGCCGGTTCAACAGAAAAGTAAACATCTACAAGGAAAAAAGAAGCACTGCAAGAAAATCTTGGGATCAAAATAGGGTAAGTTATGGACTTGAGGTTACTCAGACTTCACCTTAATCCATAACTTTCCACACACCCCACCAAAATAAGATACTTTACCCTCAAAGTAAAGACAAAAACTTGAGATGAGAAAATGAAAACATAACATAGATATATAAACATTGAAAAGTAGTAATTAACAAAACTAGTATCCAAAACCAAATATAAGAACAATATCCAATAAAAACATCCAAAAACCAATAGAAAAATAATATTGTCTAATACAAGGAAAAAATACCCATAAAGAAAAGTAAGAGTTGGGGTCAAAAGGAGTCAAACATCATGGTGCATCAAGCACTAGTCTCGGGCTGATTTACGGGGTCCTAGGGCTGCCTCCCATCTATAGCTATACTGGAAGTACCCTCTCCACAAGCACTAGTCTCGGGCTGATCTACGGGCTCCTAGGGCTGCCTCTCATCTGTAGCTATACTGGAAGTACCCTCTCCAAGTGGGGTGTGTTGTGCTCGCTCCCTCTGAGTAGCTGCTAATAAAAGTGACTCTTGTACCACCTCCTCATGTATGGTCTCCTCCTCCGGTCTCAGCTTCTTTAGGGTCGACTCTGGTTAATTTGCTCAAGGGGCCTCTTCCTACGGGTTTCCGGACGGTCGGGGAGCCAATCAAATGCCTCATCTCCTACCACGCTACCTTCAGGGCTGGAATAGGAGCTTTCAATATCTTTAATAATTCGGTCTTGAACTTGGCCAACTCCTCAGTAACCTCGCTTGCATTGGTAGGCCTAGCTCCCTCGAGCCTCTTGTGGACTCTAGTCTCAAGTACATTGATCTGAGATCCATCGCTCGGACTCTTCCTTCACTAAATCTCGGGCAAATGCCCTCATCTGCTTCTCGGAGTCCCGAACAGTCTATCAATCAATGGCCGGACTGGTGCTGACAACTCCCATAGCCTGCCCACTACCACAGCCACCTTGCGTAGTAAATCCTGAAAAGCAACAGCAGAGAAAAGAGGGTGAACCTGTAAAGTAGCTGCTACTGGTGCTGAAGTGCTGGAGGATGGTGTAGACTCGATTTCAACCACTGGCATGAGCTCTGCACTAGCCAGAGTAGTGTCAGTAGCAGCTAGAGGTGAACCTGGCATCTGGGACTCTACCGGAAATGGCTTTGGCACAGCTGGAGGGGCCACTCGAGGTAAGGCCACCAGAATCTCTTCAACCTTTATCAAGATGGGATCTATAGTGCGTGTGGAATCTACCTAAGGGTCCTGGTGAAGATCAATAGGAACATCTGCTCCACTGCATAGTCGATGGATCAGAACTGGAAATGGCAGTGAGGTGTTAGTCCTAACTTCAGCCTCATGAATCTTCTTTGAAATGATCCGGGCCTTATTTATGGCATAGCCAGCTAGAATGATGGCAACAGTATGGCTCTCTCGAGGATGATCACATTATTGGTGAAGGTTGGCCTAATATGCCAACGGATAATGGACCACCAAAACTTGGCCCTGAATGAGAGGTGTGCTTTAAATATAGGATCTGCTTGGTTTGTGACCCATGTTGGCTCAACACCCTCCTCATAGATTTGAATGGCTATCCACCATAGCAACTTTGTCCTGGCCCCAATGACCTTCCCAGTTACCGCTTACTGCATTTTGTCAATATGGCCATCGTACTCTACGGTAGACTGAGGAGCTCCATAAGTGGGCCCAAACTACACTCGTCAGATCATCTCCTCCGAAATATCAACTTTTCTCCCCCGGACTTTCACCACCCATAGCCTCAGCTCCTCTATTGGCTTCTTATTCTTTGGTATCCCCCGCCGGAGTGTAGCAAGATATGCCTTATAGAACTCACAGACTATGTAAGGGGCATATTTGCCCAGCTGCTGTGTGGTCCACCGTAGTCCATGCTCATCCAACCCAGTATCCAATTTGGGCACTCTGTTTAAGCCTGATGCATTCAACTGAGACTTCTCATGAAATTGGCAGACTGGCTTGCCTTGCCCCTTAGGCTCCAACCCCTGGTCATATATTTCTTTCATCCCAGGGATGCACCATCTACGGTCAGCTGGGTGTTGGGACTGGACTTCCTTCTGTTGGGAAGTGTTCTCTGACTCTGACTCTAAACCTGAGTATGAGAGGGTCATCTGTGCAAGCTGCTATCGGACCCGTTGCTATCGCCCTATTGTTCCTCCTCTTCAGACTGGAGGAACGACTAACTTCTATGGGCGTCTGCACTGCAAGTGCCTGAGTCTGGGGTCTATTGGCCTCCAGGTCTACCCTAACTCTGTGGACTTCCACAGAGTCCCCACATTGCACAATCTCGGAGAATTCATCCATCAATCTTCGTTGGAGACTTTGAATAGCCCGTTTGTCTTTTGGAAGCATTTTTTTGTGCAGGAAAACCATAAAGCAACATGTAAATTCAAGATGTTTGATCCATTAAAACACATAATAAAGAACAAGAAGCAAAGACAAATAACAAAAATAAGTATTTACTGATGCAACTATAGGTTTGCAGATACGAGTGCAGTTATGACTCGTAAGTCACCCTACGAGTCGTACTCTACTCTCATAGAACCAGTATGCCTTCAAAAATGCTTTTTGATCCCAGATATGAGACACAGTTACGACTCATAGGGTGACCTATGGGTTGTAGTCTGGGCTCGTAACCATTTTCAGAAACATTTTTCAGAACCCAGATAAGCTTATGAGACTCTCACTACGAGTCGTAGCAGGAAGTATGAGTCGTATGTGAGTCTTTGTATGAGAAACATGAAGAAACCACAGATGATTATTGTTTGCTATGAGGGACCCTTACGACTCGTAGAGAAACCTACGAGTCGTAGGAGCACCTCGCAGCAGGAAACAGAAGGCATCAGTGGTGCCTAAACTTTTCCCACAGCAAAGCAACACATTAAACAACACGATCAACAATCTTGGCATATAACAATAACAACAAATAGTTGGCACATAATCAATTCCTCGGTCACATTATAAATACAAAACAACAATCATCCCTAAGAATCAATTTACTTAGACATAATATCAAGCACAATGCCAACCAAACACTTTCAAAGCTCATACTTGATATTAACAAAATATTCCAAAGGGATGCAATTGTCTTTCAGATCATTTCACTCAATTCCAACATGTTAACGCATATGAAGTATACCTATACATACTAAATTCCAATGCCACAACAATGCACACAGTGGTTTGGCAAAAACTAAGTGTCACATTTCATAAACCAATAATTTCCTCATTTGCAATCATCCATACAAGAATTCCAAACACAATTTGAGTAACAACAAAGTTTTCCAAAGCACACAAGCCCTAGATTTCTTGTCTAGAACAAAAATCACAACATGGCATGAATAAACATGATTGAACATAGCATACACTTGACTAATGAATAGGCTCACTACAAAAGCATGCTAAATTTAACCATAAAGCTTACCAATCGATCGAAGAAGCAAACCAAAGCGAAGAGAATCAAAATTAACACTGAAACTCTAAAAAATGGTGACTTTGCCGGAATTTTTGCCAAAAAATGACATGGGTGGTCGAGATTTTTGCCGGAAAAGAGGAAATATGGGATGAGTAGGGTTTTCCATCGCCTTAGGGTTCTGAAATGGGAATTTGGGGGTCAAATATTATTTTGACCACTTTTAAATGAAAATGGTTAAGCCTATTAATATTGCTGGTCGGGGTTGTGAGACCCCGACTATGAGTCATAGGATGCCATAATTTCTGACTGATGGTCACACTCGAATACGAAAGCGGTCGTTGTGAGCAATTAACTTAACTAAGATTAGGATCGAATCCACAGGGAATATAGGGCTTGATTACAAGATTTCACCACTAATCATTACTAGCATTTATGACTATAATCTTTAAATAGGGTGGGGGTTTGTATTTCAAAAGAAAAATAAATCTATCAGTAACTATAATGCGAGGAAACACTCAATTTTAGGAACAACTTGGGAATTGTGGTCCGCATGGTTCGTCAACTTGATTACCCTAGATAACATAACTGCAATTGGTGATTTATATGCAGGATGGTAACTTAGGTTCTTCCATCCCTCTTGTGAAGATGAAGGTTGAATTTTAACATAGCACTTGGTCGGCAACCATGATGTGCCAACTAATCGTTACCTATTGTCCCAGCCAACCTCCCTTTCGTCAGGCTCGATTGATTAGACGAGAACAGATCAATCGAATTCTATCATCTACTTCTCTTTTCCTATTCATCACTACCTTTGTCGGGATCGTGATAGTGGGCGAAGTTTTGTGTTGGCCGCCACCAAATGACAAGGGAAATTGATAATACATGCAAAACCCCAATCATAGAAATACAAGAAACCTATGTCATCTTAAGGTCAAGTACCTATAGTTCCCAGAACCCCGAGTCGTGGGTGCTTAGCTACTTATGGCTAAGGCAAAACACACAAGAATGCAAATAATAGACATAGTTAAGAGCTTTACTAATACCAATGAAGAAAATCGGCACCACAAATTGCAAATCCACATGATTGATTGATCAATAATGAGTACAAGGCAAGATTGCAATCCCCCAAAAATGGGTTTTCTAAGAGAAAAGAGATAAACTACTTTAGGAAGCTAAGAAAACATTAAAAATGTATCTATTAAATGTCTACTGGTAAAACTCCTTCTAAAAACCTAACTTAAACTATAGATAATATTTATAAAACAATCCTAGATTTTACACAGAAAAGACAGATACCAGCTGATAAGTTACGCAGGTATGACTCGTAGGATGACCTATGAGTCATAGTTGGGGTCTCGTATCAAGTTCTTGGCATCTTGGGCTAAATTGGTATGACCCATAGGTACGAGTCATTGCTTGAGCTATGACTCATATGTTGGTCTCGTAGTATTGGTCTTTAGTTTTTGGTCCAATATCTTCGCTCTCTGATTCTTTGTATGCATTCACCTATACGAGTCGTATGGTGACTTGTGACTATGATAACCTACGACTCGTATGATGGCCTCCTAGGGGTAACCTCCGCTTAGCAGATTTATGAATTTTGGTCTCTAATTTTTTCTACAATATCACCCTACGACTCGTAGGGTGAGCTACGACTTATATGTGAGCTCGTAAGGCCTAAGCATCAGCAAAATCTGTAACGTTTCCTCAAAATCATAGCAACCTGTCTTTTTTGCAAAATTAACATAAAAACACATCAAAACACTAAAAATTCGCTTTAAGAACTCACAAAATCCCTTGTTTCAGGAACCAAATGTGTTGTATTTTTATAGTACATCAGTTTACAACTTAATTTTTTATTATGTTAAAGGAATAACTTTAAAACGTATAAAAATTTTAAACTTTAAACACTTTAAATTTCTATATTTGAGAATTGAGAATTTTAAATTGAACTTTCAAAATACAAGTTTATGAATCGTTCGAAGTTCAAATAACTAACCAATTATTTAATTAAAAAAATGAAATTTTGGAATACTAGTTCGGTTAGGCTCTGGTTACTATTGGACCAAAAAGGTAAGGGGTTAAATTTTTTATTGTGTTGGTATCGGTGTCGGTCTGGTTACAATAAAATATGATCCAAATTCTACCGGTACCGTTCTAACTCTGGTAATTACTGGTCCGGCGGTGCCAGTACCATTCTAGCTGCCAGGCATGACAGAAGCTCAATAATCCACTTATAGGTCACAATAAATCGGTACAGTGTGATGCAAATGTAATGTTAGCTAATCGTGATGCATGTTTGTCCTACGATACACAACCACTGATTAATTCAGGTCGAAACGCATGGTGATCTCACATAGACCATGTATCCACTGAAATGGTCATGACTCGAACCTAGATCTAGGACTGACATGGCGAATGGGAACCCGAGAGTCTCCAAACAAGCTTCAAAGTATCCATATTCACATCATTGATTTGGAAGCGTATACAAATAGTAAATACATAGTTCTAAGGGACGGGAACATAGGACTCATGCTAGGAAAGGGATTAACATGGTTCCACATAGCACATAGCACATAAGAACTAAGAGGACGGGTAATTATGACTCACTCTATGGGGCAATGCGGGACTTAGGATCTTCCACATTTCCACATCAAAACATACATACTTATCACAATTCTCATAGTCAATCCATAATAGTTATATCCAATAGACAACCATAATCATAAACTGCAAATACAACACATAGCACATATACATACAAGAGTTTTCAAGATGTCCAACAATGCCTCTAGTAAAAAGATGCGCTGCGGCCAAGACATGTCTCGGACTCACCCTCAAAGTAAAGACAACAGAAGCAAAAGTAACATAAGGAAGAGGAATGGTTGCTTATCCTTGGAAGATAGGACTCTCCATAACAAGTATCTCAAAACAAATGCCGTCATCCAACGGTGGATGAAAGAACCCTCCAATCCCTACATGGTTTGATCATGTATGCAAAAGTATGCGTTAGTATTTTTGAATGTACTAAGTATTTGGGCATCCAATGCATATGACTTATCAAACCTGCATTCAATATTAGATGATAAGGGCACATAATATAAAAGAAGTATATTTCAAAAGAAGAGTGTATAACAATATGTCATGAAATCCATGATGCATGAAATGCATAATGCTTATATATAGTGGGGATGAGGCCTCAATTGATATGAATAAGACCAAGCGAGATATTACTTGCCCGATGAAATTCCCTCATCGGTAAAGTGGTGGTCTACTTGCCAAAGATAAATCATACTTCACCTTACGGGAACTCCCATTTCATATAAAGCAACCTTCGTTACGGGCATTCCCATTCCAGATAGCATTCTCATAACCTATGTTAGACACAAATTTCAAGGAAAGAGAGGGAATCCTCAATCCATCAGTGCTAAGTCATCACCCCACAAGAATAATTATAAACATATATAGTTTCCAAAGAGGAAATAGTTAATTCAAATCTGTTCAATACACATTTTGGCCCAAAAGTCAAACACTATTCATATTAAACCTTACTTAGGCTTAAATGCCAAATCACACTTCATAATCCATAATACTCATCTATAGGAATAGCTCATTCATATATGTACAAAATGATGCAAGCTCTAAAAATGCTCAAAGAGCCATAATCACTAGACATATATGTGATCACATTATTGTCGTAATCAATATCTTATCCAAAATCATAAATATTAACATCATTGGGATTAACCCACTTCATAACTTTCATAAAGTTCATTATTCATAAATGCATATGCTATGAATGTGATGAGAATGGAATGGCTAATATAGATTCAAACTAATTCAACAATACGCTATAACATTCAAGTTAAGATATAAGTAAAATTCACATTTAAAAACATAATATAGACTACCCAAGAATAAATCAAGGTTTGAAGGGCACATGCACATTCATATCTTTATAAATTCAATGTAAACAATCATAATAGAGGTTGATTTACTTAAAATAATAAATAAAGTACAATCTACACATCGATTGAATTTACATAATCTTAATAATGACAACCCATATTTAAAGTGAGCGTAAATTCATGAAAATTACATGAAGAGAGTTTGGGTCTCTATGATTGAAAGGAACCAAGGATCAAAACCCACATACCTTGCTTAAGAAGATGAATTTGAGAAGAACGTAGCTTGAAGTTGAATGCCCAATTGAATCTTAGCTTAAATCTTGATGATGAGACTTGAAGAGAATTTTTAGAGTTTGATTCTAGAAACTAAGGGTTAGTCTTAAATGAGGGGTTAGAATTAGTACAGGAGAGGTTTAGGAATGTAAAGCGGGGGGAGGGGGGAAGGGGAACGGGGAGGGGTGTGTGTTTGAAGGTCTTAAAAGGCCTTGGGGATAGGTCAAAATATCAAAAACACCTCAATAAAATGTCCCTTCAAATTATATCCAAATCTTGATAAGGCTGGCTTCATGGGTCGTGAATCTCTTCATGGTCTGTAAAGGCACCCATCCAACTCAAATAGGTTCTATGAAAAAGGGAATAACTTCTTGCTCCGAACTCAGAAAAAGGTGAAACCAAATGCATTGGAAATCTAATTCAAAGAGCTTCAATTTGATAGTTCATGTGTCACCCAGTTCTTTTTGTGCTAATAAATATGTTCATTTAAATTTGATCCTTATATCGGTACTTGTGAAAAACCTAGCTAATGGAATTCCTTTAAACTTGGCTTGATGTGGGAGAACTATGATGGACTTAAAAAACAAATATAAGCTTTAATTGAGGGATTGAAAGTGAACTTAGATTGAGCTTGAAGATCTCATACTTAGAATTTTTTTCAATGAAGTCATCTTCACGTGAGGCCGCACGGGCCGTGTAGAGTCACATGGGCGGTGACACTACCTGTATCCCTCTCCTTATAAAGAATTCCACAATAAAGTTACTATCTAGTGACTCTATACTTAGAAAAAGTTTCACTCTAGAAGCCTTATGGGTGGCGACACAGGCCGTGACACCCCACACGAGCCTTGAACTTTGTTGTATGACCATACTTGGTCCCAAAATTATGCTATTTCAATATAAGGCCACCACACGGCCCACCACACATTCCATGAAGTGTCACATGGATCCTGAGGGGTCTAAGTGTGGTGTGCCTTAGGTTAAAACACCACGTTTAAGGGTCAAACATCCTCCAAAGGCCAAGGGCCACTCCATGGAGGCTCCATATAGGCTGTGTGACCTCATACAAATCGGTGAGGGATTCCATGGAGCATCACCTTGGTCAAAAACTCTCTAAAAATTGAGATTTTCTAGCTCCAATTAGGTCGTACAAAGTTCGAGTCCTTACAGAAAATGACCTCAGCAAAAACAAGCCAAAATATTACATCGACTGCCAAAAATGACCTCGACAATATCATACTCTAGAAATGACATCATCTCTTAAATATTACCTCAGCAATATCACGATCATTAGAAACCTCACCCTCAATCATCAATATTATAATGACCTTGCCGGTCATTTTTTAACTTATCTGTGAAAATTATTATTTTTTACCCTTTCGTAAGTAGTTTTAAACCTATGTTGAACTATTTGTCTTGTTGTAACTAAGACCTTGTATTTTAAAAGTGAATAATATGAATTTTGGTACTTTTGGAAGTTTAAGTTGTTGAAAAAGTAAGTTTTTGTACCATTTTGAGTTTCAAGTGTCAGATCAGAAATTTGTCAATTTCATTAGTTTCAGAATGTTGAATATGATCTAGGAGAAATTAGAAAACAGAATTTGGAGTTGAAACAGAGATTTTGGACCCAATGTCGCATTTTCGGCTAATTTCGAAGCATAAGTTTGACTTTGGTCAACATTCTGAGTTCAGAAGCTTGAATTGAAATTTTGATAGTTCCAGTAGTTCTGGATGGTGAAACTAACACTAGAAATGGTATCATTATTATTTTCTGAGTCAACAACGGTAGTTTTAATATTTTGAATTTTGCCTAGTTTTAACGGGCTTTATTGGTAACTATGTCAAGGAGACTTCAGAATCGAATTCTGATAATTTTGTTGAGTCTTTATTGCTATTTTTGGCAAGAATGCATGTCTAGTTTGTGCGTACAAAGTTTCGAAGAGACCCCGGGGTTCCATTCCAAGTTGAAAAATATAATTGGTTTTTCTGATTTGGTGCAGCCCCCCATTGTACTCGGTGATAGCGGCATAGGGGATCGTGTTCACGGATCACCCGTCTACATTCGTGAGGTGCATAATTGGTTCCATCCGCATATGCAGGCCCCATCCCCTCATTCGCTGAGGTCTGCACTTCCTTAGTCTTTGCATTCGCGGACTCCTCTCCGTAATCACGGAGAGTCTTCGTGCCTAGATAGTTTTAATCATGAAAACACCCATTTCCTCCACTTTTAACGTTTTCAAGATTTCTTCGGCAAATTTTGGGGGAAATATTTTGGTAATTGGCTCCATCTTTAAATTAATTCATTTCCATTACTTTTCTCTTGATTTTGTCTTGAATTTCATGACTTTGAATAATTAAAATTTGAGATTTTTATGCATTTGATTTGGAAACTTTAAATGTTGATTTCTCCTTCAATTTTAAGCTCAATTTCAGTGAATTTTCACTCACAAACTCCTTTTCTCATGTAGAATCATAATTTCTAGTCAATTTCTAGATTCGTCAACCCTATAATTTAGCTCTAATTTTTAACATTTTATCCCTAATCCCAATTTGTGCCAATATGAATATCAAAACTCATCTCTTGATATATAGTATTTATTCTTGATAGTGGTTGATTGATTCAAGTTAGATATTGGAGGCTTCATTGTATGGAAGCTTAGTTCATGTGCGTTTCGGTATCAAGGTTCGGCACTTTTAGGACTGGATTTGTATTATTTAATATGTTTTGTCATAATTATAAGACTTGGATTATTTCATGAATAATTGGATTGATATGTTCATAATTTGGCAGAATGTGATATTGGCTATATTGGAATTGGAGTAAACTGGGATGTATTCTTGAGATTCAAGATTTTTTTGGATACTATTGTGATAATATGAGACTTCTAATATCATTTGGGAAACTCTGTAGCATTGACGTTATTTGAGATACTTTCTAGAAATCATATGTATATTTTGGGACTTGTGAAGTTCGGTATTTATCGATATGGTTATTGGTGAGAGTGTGGTGATTTGAGACATGTTGATGGTTTATGGTACCAATTGTGACACTTTACATCTCCTTTTTATCGTATGGTTACTATTTATTAGTTATCTTATTACATCATTATCTTATACATTTTGTGGCATTGGAATGCATTAACTTCATGTTGCAATTGTACCAACCCCCGACATGGTTACCCGGTGCACAACCCCCGAGTAGGTCATGGTCACACTCCAACACTATACAGAAGAAAACCATATATGTACATTCATTTCATCATCACATAGTCATTCAACTCATAAGACATCCATTGGACCTTCAATTCCTCAAGAAATTATAACCCGGACATTTTATCAAACACTTGGTGGGTGTGTAGTGCTAGTGCAAAACCATGCATTCAAGAGTGAAATCATTCTAGAAAATTCAATGTCCAACCATCAATAGATACATGGTAAGATCCTCAAGCAATATACATTAAAACCCTTCATCAAATCTCACCATAGATCTTAGATCCATAGCTCAAAACATGCTAAAGCAACCATAATTTCATGAAACCCTAATATAGTTTACAGTGAAATTCATAATAGGTAAGACTCATGAGTAAATTAATTTTAAATCATGTAATTTTAGGTAAAAGAGATCTTGGGAATCATGGGTGGAAGGAACCCATGAAAGAAAGCTGGATACCTTGACTTTGGAGATCCTTAAAGAAGGTTGGAGATGGAGACTTGAAGCTTAAATGAGAACTTTAAGATCCGGTTGGTTTTTGGGACTTTAATTTAGGAGTGAAATATTTGGCTAAGTGTTTGAGTGAGTATTAGGGAATGTTTTGAATGATACGAGGGTGAAATAAGGTTAAGTATAGGCATTTTCATGCATGAGAACACTTAGGCCCAAGACCTAAAATACTTGAATTGAGATAAAAATCACTAGAAATAAAATACGTAGGTCTGCCTCAGGTCAGCGACGTGGCCCTATCGCGGAGGAAAAATTAACACATATCTCTGACAGATGTACATTGCGGCACTGTCGCGAATCGATTCTGGATAAGGAAAATTACGAAAATTGAAATTGCTAATCGTTTGGTCTTAAATTGGGGTTAGAACCATCATCCAGTCTTTTTGACCCTCTGATCAAGAATATGAAGTTAGATTTTTGATATCACACGGATTTTGAGATATATAGGAATTACAATTTTGGGCACATCTGAGGCACATTTTCGGGCACTTTTTGGGGTCATTTCAGCATCTAACATAGCGCGTCGATTAGAGTCTTATTTATAGTTGTGTTGTGCACCACACATACAAGTAAGAGGCTGTGAGATATTTTAGGAAATGCTTCCCTTCTTCTTACTCTATGCCGTGCTATAGAAGTTAAGGTAAGTTTTCCCCCCTAATGATTATTCTTTGTTATGCTAGACCATGCCTAACACAAGAGGAAGAACATCCTACACACCCGAGAAACAACCGTCTCATGGGAGCTCTGGGATGCTCTCACTTTGCTTGCACAATTTGTGGCTAATCAAGCCAATTACGGGGCCTAATCCCCTCATGCTCCTACTCTGGTATCTCGAGGTGAGAGATTTCATGAGGATGAATCCCCCAAAATTCCATGAGTCAAAGGTGGATGAGGACCCTCAAGAGTTCATTGATTAGGTCTACAAGGTTTTGGCTATTATCAGTGTTAGATCAGAAGAGAAGGCGGAGTTGGCAGCTTACCAGTTCAAGGGGGTAGCATAAAGATGGTATAATCAATAGAAGCAGTAGAAGGGGAATAAATAATGTGGTTCTTTGAGAGGAGTTCAAGGTGACATTTCTTAATTGATTCTTCCCTCTTGAGCTTAGGAAAGCTAAATTGGTGGAGTTCGTGATCTTGAAACAAGCACCTTTGAATGTGACGGAGTATGTCCTCAATTTCAACAAAATTTCAAAATATGCTCTACGCTTGGTGGCCGACTCAAGGTCTAGAATGAATAAATTTGTGATAGGAGTACCTGACTTAGTGAGTGAGGAGTCTCGGTCTACTATGTTGATTAGTGACATGGATTTGTCCCGTTTGATGACCTATGCCGAATAAATGGAGGAGAGAAAGTTGAGGAAAAAGAGAAGTAATGAGGCAAAGAGGGCCCATTTTGAAGGAAAATTCCAAACTCGCAAGGGTCGCCAGTTTCATCAAGGCCAAGGATCTTCTAATATTCCCTATAGGAAGTTTGCCAATGACATCCCAAGGGCCTAAGGTGATGGTGGTGTGCGTTCTGTAGATGGGTGTCCAAAGTGTGGTAAGGGTCATGTGACCCATGCTTGAGGAATACTGATGCTTGTTATGGTTGTGGGGAGATGGGGCATAAGGCAATAGATTGCCCTTGAAATAGCAACAAAGGTAAGGATGTTCGTCCTCAAGGCTAGGGTGCCAATGCAGTTCCTTTGGGAAGAGGTGGTCAACAAGGTAGTGCCCGAAAGCACAATCAGTTTTGTGCTATGCATGGGAGGCAAGGGGTTGAGGAGGTGCCCGATGTCATCATCGGTATGTTAAAAGTCTTTAATTTTGATGTGTATGCATTGATTGATCTGGGTGCCACTCTTTATTTTGTTACCCCCTTTGTTGCCAAAAAGTTTCATGTTGAACTCGACTTGTTATGTGAGTCTTATGAGGTGTCTACTCCTGTTGGTGCATCTATTGTTGCCAGAAAGGTGTATAGAAATTGTTCTATTCACATTTTTCATAAGATTTTTCCTTGTGATCTTGTCGAGTTGGATATGGTTGATTTTGAGTCATTCTTGGGCTGAATTGGTTGCATGCATACTATGCCTCTATTGGTTGTAGAAGCCGCAGGGTTAAATTCCAATTCCCAAATGAACCCGTCCTTGAGTGGGAGAGTCAAAATATTGTGGTCAAGGGTAGATTTATCTCTTGCATTAAATCCCTTAAGTTGATCTCTAAGGGGTGTCTTTATCATCTTGTGAGGGTACGGGATATAGAGTCCAAAGTCCTTCCCATAAAGTCGGTTCTGGTGGTGAATGAGTTCCTTGATGTCTTCCCTAGTGACCTTCACAGTGTTCCTCCTGAAAGGGAAATATATTTTGATATAGACCTCCTCTCTGATACTCAACCCATTCGTATTTCCCCTTACCGTATGGCCACAGCGGAGTTAAAGGAGTTGAAAGAGCAATTGAGGAACTTAATGGAGAAGGTTTTTATTAGGCCTAGCCAATCACCTTTTGTGAAGAAGAAGGATGGGTCTTTTAGAATGTGTATTGACTACCAACAACTTAATTGGGTCACCATAAAAAGTAGGTACTGCTTCCAAGAACTAACGGTTTATTTGACTAATTGCAAGGGGCCAACCACTTCTCTAAGGTTGATCTTCGGTTTGGGTATCATCAAGTGAAGGTAAGCGAGTGTTATATTTCCAAGACGGTTTTGGACTGGGTATGGGCATTATGAGTTTGTTGTGATGTCCTTTGTGTTGACCAATGCACTAGCTATCTTTATAGATCTTATGAATAGGGTCTTAAAACCCTACCTTGATTCATTTATTGTGGTCTTTATTGATGATATGTTGATCTATTCACATAGTGAGAACGAGCATATAGGTCATTTGAGGGAGTGCTACAAAGACTGAGAGAGGAGAAGTTGTATGTCAAGTATGAGAAGTGTGAATTTTGGTTGAAAGAGGTTACCTTCCTAGGTCATGTGGTGTCGGAGGATGGTATTAAGGTGGATCCTAGAAAGATGGATGTAATCAGAAATTGGCCTAGACCATTAACCCCGTCAGATATTACGAGCTACTTGGGCCTAGCGGGGTTACTATCATAGGTTTGTACGCGGATTCTCTTCAATTGCTTCTCCTATGACCAAGTTGACTCAAAAGAAATCCAAATTTGTGTGGACCGATAAGTGTGAAAAGATTTTCGAAACATTGAAAGATAAGCTTGTGTCCGCTCCTATATTTTCACTACCAAACGGGATAAAGGGATTTGTTGTGTATTGTGATGCTTTTAGAGTTGGTTTGGGTTGTGTGTTGATGCAAAATGGCAAGGTGATAGCCTATGCTTCTAGACAACTCAAAGTGCATCAAAAGAATTATCCTACCCATGATCTTGAACTAGCCATTGTGGTATTTGCATTAAAGATATGGCGTCATTATTTATATGGGGTGCATGTTGATATGTTCACTGATCATAAGAGTCTCTAATATGTCTTCACTCAAAAAGATCTCAACTTGAGGCAAAAAAGGTAGTTAGAACTTCTTAAGGACTATGTATCATCCCGGTAAGACTAATGTGGTGGCAGATGATTTGAGTAGGGTGTCGATGGATAGTCTAGCTCATTTTGATGATGGTGGCAAAGGGGTGGCTAGGGAGGTCCACTGGATGGCTAGATCGGGTGTTAGGTTGGAAGAGGTTGATAATGGGGGTGTTGTTATTGTTGATGGATCTAAATCTTCATTGGCAAAAGTGGTGAAAGATAAATAAGATCTTGAACTCGCTTTGTTGGAATTGAAGGCATTGGTAAAAGATGGTAAAGTGGAGCTTTTCTCCCAAGAGAGAGATGGCGTTTTTAGATGCCAAGGTAAGTTATGTGTGCCTTTTGTTGATGGATTGAGAGAAAATATTCTTAATGAGGCTCATGGTTTTTCTTAATCTATTCACCCCGAGTCTAATAAGATGTATACAGATTTGACGGAGGTGTATTGGTGGGAGGCATGAAGAGGGACATTGCCAAAATTGTATTTGGTTGTCATAGTTGCCAACAAGTCAAAGCCGAGCATCAAAGGATGGGTGGCCTAGCCTAAGATGTAAAGATTCCTACTTGGAAGTAAGAAGAGATTAATATGGATTTTGTGGTTGCTTTCCCAAGACTAGAAAGGATTTTGATTCCATTTAGGTTGTGGTTGATAGGATGACAAAATCGGCTCACCTTTTACCGGTTAAGACCACATATGGGGCTGAAGATTATGCTAGGTTGTATATTCATGACTTGGTGAGGTTTCATGGGGTTCCTTTTTCCATCACATCGGATTGTGGTGCTCAGTTTACTTCACATTTTTGGAGGTCATTTCGAAGGGGTCTTGGTACAAGAGTTAAACTTAGCACGACCTTCCATCCTTAAACGGATGGACCAAGTCAAAAGAACGATCCAAAGTCTTAACGAAATGCTTAGAGCTTGTGTGTTGGAACTTAAGGGTAGTTGGGGTGATCATCTTCCATTGATTGAGTTTTGCCTATAATAATAGTTATCATTCTAGCATCGGTATGGCCCCTTTTGAGGCTCTCTATGGTAGGTGTTGTAGGTCACGTTGGGTGACTTGAGGTTAGAGAGGTGGATTTGTTGGGACCCTAATTATGGAGGATCTTGATAAGGTTAGGATGATTAGAGAAAGGTTGAAGATGGCCCAAAGTCGCCAAACGTCCTACGCCGATGTGAGGAGAAGGGACCTTGAATTCAAAGTTGGTGATTGGGTTTATTTGAAGGCTTCACCCATGAAGGGTATGTTTCATTTTGGTAAGAAGGGTAAGTTAATCGCTAGATATGTTGGTCCTTATAGGGTGATGAGGAGGATTGGTAAGGTGGCCTATGAGTTGGAATTGCCTAGTGAAGTGGAATTGGTTCATCCGGTCTTTCATGTGTCTATGTTGAGGAAGTGTGTGGGTGACTCTAATGCTATTGTGCCTCTTGATGTTGTGGGAGTAGTTGAAGGTAAATTGACACATGAAGAGATTCCAGTAGAGATCTTAGATAGACAAGTGAAAAGGTTGAGGAACAAGGATGTTACTTTCGTTAAGGTCCTTTGGAGGAATCAACAAATAGAAAGTGCTACATGGGAGGCCGAAGCAGACATGAAAAAATGACATCCTTATTTCTTCCACCCTACTCAATCCTAAGGTACTAATTCTAAACCTTTCATGTGATTTCATGTCTCATGTTTCATCCCCTAAGTCATTTGCATGCATTCATGTTTATATTGACAAAGTTCATGGTGATTTTACACTTATGTTGAGATTTTGAAAATGATGTTTTGACTGTGTTGATGCATTCTTGTTGGGTCTGATCTCTTTATGATTACTCTTATCATATACGTCTCTTTTACATTCGGGGACAAATGTTCCTAAGGAGGAGATATTGAAATGATCCCAAAAAGTGCCCGAAAATGTGCCTCGAAAGCGTAATTTTCATATATCTCAAAATACGTGCATGTTTTCTAAAATCCGACTTCTTATTCTTAATCATGTGGTCAAATTGAGTGGGAAATGGGTCTACCTCAATTTCAGAGTAACCGTAGCAAAATTTGATTTTTCCAAGTTTCTGCAATCAAGTAAGGGTGCATGATGGTTCCCCAACGCAGACCCATGGCAGACCAATTATTTTGGCTGCCAATTTTTCCAAATGTGGCCTAAGGCCTTAGGGTCTTGGGCCTAAGCCTTTCTATGTATAAAAATACTTATACTCAGTCATTTTGCAACCCTATATCATTCAAGACATTCCCCAATACTCACTCAAACACTTAGACTAATATTTCACTCCAAAAATCATCCAGATCTAAGGATTTCACTCAAACTTCAAGTCTCCATCTCCATCTTTATCATGTTATTCTTCAAAGTCAAGGTATGTGGATTTCAACCGTTGGGTCCTTTCACCCATGGTGCCTAAGCTTCCACTTCATCTAATTTACTTGCTTTTAAGTTGATTTTACATATATGCCTATTATTATGAATTTGACTATGTACTATGTTGGGGTTTTGTAAAAATGTGACTGTTTTAACAAGTTTTGAGCTATGAATCTTGGATCTAACTTGCAATTTTGATGAAGGGTTTTGATGTATATTGTATGATGGTGTTATCAAGTATTGGTGGGATGATTTACTTCAATATTTTTTGCATGATTTTATTATTTAATTGCATGGTTTTACACTAGCATTACACACCCACCAAGTGTTTGATAGAATATCCGGATTATGATTCTTGAATTATTGAAGGCCTAATGCTTGCATATGAGATATATGACTTTATGATGATGAAAGTTTGTTGTATATATGTTAATTTCATGATGAACTTTCACAGTGTTGTGAGTTGACCAAGCCTAGCTCAGGGAGTTGTAGACCTGGGAAACCATATCAAGGGATTGATACCTTGGTTTCCTAGTATAGGGGATAGTAGGCCCGTACAACCATATTGAGGGGTTGGTACCTCATTAACCATATCGAGGGGTTTGTACCTTGGTTGTCTAGTACTGGGGGATGGGGGCAGTAGGCTCGTACAACCATATTGAGGGGTTCATACCTCATTCTCCTCTCCAAGGGGGTGGTAGGCCTTGCATATTCTATATTGATGGCCACTTGCTACATATGTATTTTGTTCTATATAAGCACGGCTTACTTCAAGCAACCTTCATTCATGCTATATTGTTAATACGTTATCCATTGCCTATGATATTGCATTTTATCGATGTTGTCTATCTATTTTTGGATGGCATGCTACATACTTAGTACATTCAAATATACTAATGCATACTCTATGCCTATATGATGTTACCATGTAGTAACCGGGGCCCTGCTTGATCATCCTCCCCCTCCACGTGGCCAGTATGATTGTCTCTCAAGCTAGTTGGTGAGTCCTCATTCTGGGACAAAGTTTATGATCTCATGCTATGTACTAAAACTATCTTTTCTTATGTATTTATTGACTATGAGGGTGAACTCGGTTGCTTGTCTTCACCCCTGCTAAGTATCTAAGTTTTAGAGGTGTTGTTGGACATGTTATGTATTGTGCTATGAGCTTTGACTCTCTCTTGACTTTTGATATTTATGTTATGAAAGTTGTCCCTCATCCCCGTTTATCCCTATTTACTATCTCATGTTGATATTTTATTGCTTCCGCGACTAAGGATGTATAATGATGTGCTAAAAGGCTTGCTTAGGGTCCCTTTGGTTCTCCATGCACCGTGTCACATCCCTAGGCTTGGGTCATGAAAGCACCAATGGGTTTGGGGTGTAAGGACTATCGCCATGGGTCCTCTCCTTTCATTGAACTATGTGTCATCATAAGTATATGGTAGCCATTATCGAATAGACTTGGTCATAAGGAATGCTTACACATTTTGATATGATTTGATATGATATGCTTTGATATGGAAATCCTTCCAAAAAGCAAGGTTGTAAGGAAAGTGTGGATCACATTGAAAAGATGTGATCGTAAGGTGTGGTGTCGATTATCCTTCGCAATAATCTTGTTCTAATGATGAGAGATCTATATCGGAGTAATTCATGTAAGAGCTCAGTGGGATAGCTTTTGTCGGTTACAGCCCAACCCCACTATATATGAGCATTTGTGCATTTTATGCCTCATGAATTTTCATGGCATATTTTTACACTACTCTTCATTGGATATCTTCTTTCTATATCATGTGCCCTTGTCATCTAACATTGAATACAGGTTTGATAAGTCATATGCATTGCATGCCCGCATACTTAGTACATTCAAACGTACTAATGCATATTTTTGTCTACATAATCTCACCATGTAGGGACCGAAGAGTACATCCATCCACCGTATGACATCTAGCTCGAATTTTATGTTTTGATTATTGTGGTGAGTCCTATCTTCCAAGGACAACCCACTATTCCTTTACCTATGGTGCTTTAATAATTTTATTCACTTTGAGGGTGAGCCCGGAATATGTCTTGGCCCCTGACCTATCTTATGATTAGAGGCATTGTTGGACATCTTGTAAACTACTTTACGATTATGTGCTAAGTGTTATGATTGGAGGTTTGCTTATGGTATTGGCTATCTAATGGTTATCGTTATGTGATTGGGTTGCAATCTTATGAAGTGTTTCTGTGTTATGTTGTGAAAGATCCTAAATCCCAAATTGCCTCATAGCATGAGTCATACCTACCCTCCCCTTAGTATTTATGTTCTACATGCTTTGTGAATACATGTTTTCCCCACTTCCTATAACATCCCCATAGCGTGAGTCCTCTTCTCCCGTCCCTTAGACTTATGTGTTTACTTTTCAATTGTTCTTCTGAACTGATGATATGAGTATGGATACTATGAGACATTTTTGGGAACTCTCAGATTTTCGTTCTCCATGCCACTCCTAGGTCCTAGGTCCGGGTCGTGACATTCATTTTTAATTAAATAAAATAAAATCATGTTGATGAATAAGTGCTAAGTGAATGACATAAGTTACAAACAAAGAAACTTTTATTGTGATATGTTTATTATTGCATACAATATTAAATGTATATGATTCATATTCTTTGTCATGGATATGATTGAGGTTGATAACATATTAGATGTGGCGTACTTAATGATATATCAATTGATCATCAAACAATGAACGCTTAGTTAGAAAATAGGCCAAACATATATACAACTTTTTTAACTTGTCTGTATTTTTTAATTTGACGCTCTAATTCTAGTGAGTGTTTGGATTAGTTTAGTTATTTTTTATTTTTAAGTATTTTTTAAGTTTTGAAAGTGTTTTGATAATATAAAGAAGTGTTTTTAAGTACTTTCATAAAGCTGTAAAAGTTTTTTAAGAAACTCTCAGCTTATGGCTTTTGACTTTTGACTTTTAACTTATAAGACACTTAAAAAGTTAATCCAAACACTCCTTAGGTCTTATTCGATTTTAATCCTTCAATTCTACTTTTTATGTACTATTTAAGCATAAAATACTAATTTTATGATTTTTTTTGTTTTTATTTGTGTAGTTCAGTTGCAAATTTTCATTTTAAAAATCAACGTTTTTTCATTAGTTTTCTTCTTTAAAAAGAAATGAGAAAAACAACAATTTTTTTTTAAAAAAATCTTTTTTCTGAGAGCTTCTCTATTTATTTATTTATTGCATGAAGAAGTAACCAATAAAAGTGTATTGGCTTTCTTTGTTAAATAATCAATTAAGTTAAATATCACCACATATTTATGCTTTTTATATCCAGGATTTTTAAATTTAAGTCAAATACTAGCTTATTAATTTTTAATTCAACTCAAAGAAAAAAAAACAACTCATCTTTTATATGATCTAAAAAAGAAAACACCTTGTTCTTACTAATAATACTACTAAAAAAATTTTAAAACTCAACAAATTTTGTTATGTTGTCATTAATTTTTTTAAGAAACAAAATGAATGCACTTCCATCATTTTTTATACAAAATTATCACGCCCCGGGAGGGTACCCTTGGCGTAGCCGGCACTCAAAGACTATTGTTAGTCCTCAAATGAACCATTTGGCCTCATCTTCACTTCATACTCAAAAGCGGAAGATTAATACTCAAAGAAAATACTTTAATATAATGGAATAACAAAGCCTTTATATAAAATAATATTTTTCAATCGACAAAAGTTAGAAAAGGAACAATGTTCAACATCGTCTACTCAACATCTATGAAGCATCTACCTCTAACATCTGGATGGTACCATGACAAACCATTGCTACCCAACTCAAGGAAGATAAAATAAAATGCTTAGTGAAAGAAAAAGGGCTCCTTCGAAGGTAAGGAGGGCGCACCATCTCTGGAATCACGGACCTGAACCCCAACGGTGCGTCTGCTGAAGTCCTCTAATACCTGCCTCTGAATCATAAAATGATGCAGGGCCAAGTGGGCGTCAGTACATGGAATATATTATTATGTAAAATAGTTGAAATGGAAAGGACATGATAAAAATGCTCAAATCAAGAAACTCCACTCAAGAGGCTCAATTCAATAAAACATACAAGTGTAAGAATAAAGTCATGCTTTGAAAATAACTCAATAGTATGCAACTCACACCAAATCATTCAAATTTGTTTAATAAAGTAACACTCGTCAAAAGATACTCTAGTATGCAACTCAGTCGAACATGTTTTGCAAACTAGGGAGTTTCTCTAACTGACAGACATCCCACCACCCTCTTTGATGGTACACAACGAAGATGACGTCGTTGCTCGTTCATCCATTACTTGCTAAGGTAAGGATGTCAACATCTACATCATGAATCATGATTCATCAGCTCCATCCATCTTTTTAGGATAGGAGTTGCCAGAGCATGGTGCATAACTATCCTACGCGAGCGATGTACTTTTGGGGTTGAGCCACTTGTACTCAACTCACAACTCGGTGGTCAATAATACTCCTCAAAACATCCTCTTTAAAACTCATCTCAAACATTATCACCATTATCATCTTCCATTAATAAATATATTTTAATAATTTTTTTACATCATCATCAAATATTTACTCAAAACGTCATTTAAATCAATGCTCAATTAAATCAAAACTCATCAAAAACCAAGTGCTTTCTTTTGAAAACATATGCTTCAAAAATCTTTACATATCATCAAGACTCTTTCACAAATTAGTATTTATGCTCAAAACTCATTTTCAATGCAGACTCAATAAAATATACTCATAAATTATCTTTGCTCAATATACAAAAATAGCCATCAAATCCAATTCAAAAAATGCATAAGAAAAGGATAAAGTATAATCATCACTTAGGGTTCATGTGAATGAAAACATGAACATACATTTAAACAAATTCTCAACTTCAATAACATCATCAAGATATTATTGTATACAAGAAATTCATTAAGACAAGAAAACTCAGAAACATAATTTAAGAGTTTCGGGTAAAACTTCTCTCAAACTCAATTTTAAAGAATTAACATGTCTGGCTCATGGTTGAACTCAATCCAACTCTATGAGTAGCCTTACATACTTGGTAGGTATATAGACAATCAAATTCGCAAGAAATTGACCTCAATCGTCTTGAATCCTAGCCTCCTCTTTTCCCCTTCGTCCTAGTTCTTAACATAAATAGTGTAAATGATTGATAATTCACTCTTAGAAATTGATATAGGGTTAAAAATGACCTCAAAATGATACCATTTTAGTCTAGCATGGGTGGAGAAAAGACTAGAATATCCTTGCTATTTAAAAATAAATATTTAATATTGAAATGGGACAATCCGCAACGCGGGCTTGTCGCCTCTGAAGTTATTTTTTTAACTGAAAACTTAAAACGCGTCGAAAAACTATTTTTCTATGAATACACACAAATCGAGTATGCCAAATGCGTTTTATGGTAAATTTTTGTAAACCACTTTTTGATAATTTTTCAATCCTGTCGAAATTTTTTTAAAAGAATAAGTTCTGGGCCACGACAGGGGCACATTGCACCTCTGTCGCACACGTTTATTGTATCGTGTTTTCGCATCAAAAAATTATTTTTTGATTCGATTGCTCTAAAAATCAACCAAGACTATTTTCCCACACAATTTTTCATGTTGACCGCATATCCAGCCTCGAATTTGCCATCGAAACACGGAAAGACGCATTATGCGCACATATCTCCTCTAGAGATACTTTGGTATTTACTGGGTGTTTACATTATCTTCCCCTTAGGATAATCCATCCTCGAATGATGAGTATGCTAGGAGATTACTCAAGGCGAATATGCAATTAAGAACTCAATAGCTCAAATACTGTAACTCAATGGTGAACATCGAGTCATGGAGTGAAATCTTAACTCATTAGAGGACATCATTATCTCAAACTTACAACTCTCATCAAATCCTAAATCTCACTACACACTCTTACCATGATCAAGCCTAACCCAAAGTCATCTCATGCTACCCACAGGTTAATCATATGCTTACCATCTATCCCGCAAGGTTCTTGTTCTATATCTTAGACACTTTCAATCAGGCACGAATGGAACATCGGAACTCAAACAACTCGAATCATTCAACATCTCGATAATCAATTGTTAGTACTCAAGAAGGAAGTCATCAACGCTAATTGAGAATAGGACAATCAAGATGGATAAGACTCCATAGATAAATCTTAAACTTCACAACTTATCTTTACTTCGCTTCTCTTCATGGCGCTATATCTCATCAATTGAAGCTTATAGCTCTTATTCAAATCTCTTCCTAACCACATCCTTTTATTTCGTCCAAGCCTAATTCTAAGATTCAAAATGCTACTCCGAAGATGATCATATTCCTACAAGGCTGAGCCTTGCTCAAGCTCTATATCTCCTCAAGGATTTCCATTTAGTGAATGTTACTCTCTCTCACTACTCTAATGTATCTTACCTGAAACACTCACTTAAAAGTCATCAATATCCTTCTCTAGCCACTCATATAATGACGTCCACACATTCAAACCTAGTATTTTAACCACTTCAACTATATCTGAGAATTATCAAGCCTATTTAGCACTTTTACCTTCATCATTGAATGAGCTCTCACATGAAGACACACCAACCCACTTCTTTCCTAGAGGAACTGACCCACTCTTACCTATATATTACACATCATAAGGTCTCATCTCTCTTTTCCACCACATCCATAACCTTAATAAAAGAACGAGATCATAATCATCACATCAAAGAACATGAACCATTACTCATCAGCAATAACTCATCTGCTATCCTCAACTCACTATCATCACTAGAAAAAAGGATCATTAGAAAGGCTTAGAGTGAAATGTCACCACCCAAGTCTATGGCCTAGATGTGACACGGTGAATGGGGAGTCCGGAGACAATACAAACAAGCCTCTTAATATATCATGAACACATCCTAGATTGTGGAAGCAAAAATAAGACACTAACAAGAGTCAATTATATAAAAGAAAATGGGATAAAGAGAATTCTTTGATAATCATAATGGAATAAGGAGAGTCAAGCTCATAGCATATTCAAACATAGTATCCAACAACACCTCTACTTTAAATGGAGGGGGGGCCAAGACACTTCCCAGGCTTATCCTCATGATAAGATGTATCCAATATAAAGAACAAGTCTCCAAATAGCATGAATAATATAGAAATTATCCTCGGAGTCGAGGACTCACCAAAGTTTTCTTCAAAAAACTGAATTAGCCGTATGGAGGAGGATGATTGAAAGGAGCTTCGATCCCTACATGGTACTATCATGTAGGCATAGATTAGGCATTAGTACTTGGAATGTACCAAAATATGCGATGTTCAATGCATCAAGGATGTAAGCCATAATATTTAAAATGCATACATATAGACAATGGATATAATCTCAATATGACATGCATGATCAATGCTCGTAAAAATGCATATAAAACACTTAACTTGCATAATATATCATATATATGTGTGAGGAGACCTTAACTGACATAGAACAAGCGAGTTACTATTTGGAATCCAAGGCATGACACTCTTATTGTAAGGTGACAAGGCATGACACCTCCTCGATGAGGTGACCGGGCATGACACCCCCCAGCAAAGTGTGGTCTACTTGTCAAGGTAAACCAAACATGATAACATGATAACACGAACTAGATGGATCTACTAGCAAATCCCATTTAGGGAAATAATATCATCCTATGGTGGCACATAGTTTAGAGACTAAAGAGTTTATATAAGGACCCCTTGAGTCGAGCCTCTATTTTAAGCCTCAATAGGTGATAATTCTAATCCTATGGAATACTTGAAATAATTACACTTTAATTATAACATGAATAACTTGTAAGAGACTTGATAACTTGACATGAATAGCTCATTACATGCTTGACCTCTTCTAGTGAGCTTACTTGAACTTGAATATGAGGATAAAATAATAATCATGCTTCATCCCTCAACTTGACATGAATAACTCACAAGAGAATAAAATCTTGAAATAGGACTCAACTTATCACTTGTAAAATCATAGATACTTTTCATGAATTTAATATATGCTTTAAAGCTTTTAATCATCATGAAATCACTTGACTTGTAAATCATGTAATAGTTCATCAACAACTTGAGAATTCTTGTCATGTAATTTCATTAAACACATGGTGGGTTCATGACACATGTTCAAAATCATGCAACTCAAGAGTAAAACAAGAAGAGTAAACTAAATTCAAATCAACCCACCAATATTGTAGTCAAACCCTTATTTAGGGTATCTTGAAATTCATCTAAAATTTTCAATAGCTCATAGTTCACATCATGCATAACTTCAATAGATATAAATCAATTTATGGTATGAGATTAAAACAGACAATCATGCAAATTCAATCAATACTATATAAACCCCAATATAATTTATGTTCATAATTCACAATAAAAGATACCCATGGGTAATAGAACTTGAAATCATGCAATTTTCATAAAATGAGAGTTGAAAAATGGCTAAGTATGGAAGATTTCACGTCTAAATCGACATTGGATCATTACCCAAATACCCTTGAACTATGTTAGAAATACTAGGGACGAAATGCACTGGTCCACACCCTTGGCACGACGAAAAGAAGCAGACCAAATGCGGAGGCAACATTTCACTAGTGCATGCCCCAGGCGCGTCGCAGCCTGTGGGCGCACAGCCACTAGAATTTGTAAAATTAGAGAAAATTATTTTTTGCTAAGGATCTTCTAAAATCCAGGTTATACCTATTTCCCATACAAATTTGTCCCCGAGCAAGAATATGAAGTTGGATTTCCACAATTACACATGAATTTTGAGATATATGGACATTATGATTATGGGGCATTCCAAAGAACATGAGGAGTGCTTCAATATCTCCCCCTTAGGAACATTCATCCCTGAATGTCAAAGAAACATGCGTAAGAGAAGAATTATGAAGATTTTAGCCCGATATGAATGCAACAAATGTACTTAAACATTAATTCCGAAAAGTCCCAACATGAATGTCAAAAATCACCATAAATTTGTTACCATGAACATGAATGCATGCAAAAATGACATAAGGGCTGAAGCTTAAGATTTGAAATCATTGATGGGACTTAACTTATTACCTTCAGCTTGAGTAGAGTGGAAAAGATATAGATATCTCTTTTTCATATCCGCTCGGCTACCCATGTGGCACTTTCAACTTGTTGATTCCTCCAAAGGACCATGACAGATGCTACATCTTTGTTTCTCAACCTTTTCACTTGTCTATCCAATATCTCCACCAGGACCTCCTTATAGATCAAATTATCTTCCACAATACTTATAACTTCTAAGGGTACTATAACACTTGGGTCACCAACACATTTCCTCAACAGACACCTGGAAGATGGGATGAGCCATATTCATATCCATGGGCAACTCCAATTCATAGCAACCTTACCAATTCTCCTCAAAATTCTATAGGGTCCCACAAATCTTAGGCTCAATTTTCCATTCTTACCAAGATGGAACACACCCTTCATGGGTGAGACCTTCAAGTAAACCCACTCATCAACAATAAACTCAAGGTCTCTTCTCCTCACATCGGAATAAGACTTCTGTCTACTTTGAGCCATCTTCAATCTCTCCCTTATCAACCTTACCTTCCCCCAAGATTCTATAACCAAATCTGGGCCTAACAAATTCATCTCCTCCACATCAAATCAACCAACCGGGTATCTACAATGCCTACCATATAAAGCTTCAAAGGGAGTCATACCAATGCTTGAGCGGTAGCTATTATTGTAGGCAAACTCAATAAGTTGAATGTGTTCATCCCAACTATCCTTAAACTCCAAAACATAAGCCCTACAGATATCCTCAAGAGTTTGGATAGTCTTTTCAGCTTAAGCATATCCTCAAAAGTTTGGATAGTCCTTTCAGCTTGGCCATCCATTTGAGGATGAAAGTCGTGCTAAGCTTGTCCTTGATACCAAGACCCTTTTGAAAGGATCTCCAAAAATGCAAAGTGAATTGAGCACCATGATTCGAAATGATAAGCAAGGGTAGCCCATGTAATCTAACCAACTCATGAATATACAACTTAGCATAATCTTTGGCACCATAAGTCTTTCTGACCGGTAGAAAGTAAGCCGACTTTGTCATATATCGATAATAACCAAAATAGAATTAAGGTTTCTCCTAGTCTTTGGCAACCCAACAACAAAATCCATGTTGGTCACTTCCTACTTCCAAGTAGGAATTTCTATGTCATGGGCTAGGCCACCCGACCTTTGATGTTTGGCTTTCACTTGTTGCCAATTGTGACAATTGGCTGCGAACTTGGCGATATCCCTCTTCATGCTACCCCACAAATACACTCCCTCAAGTCTCTATACATCTTTTTGTAATCGGGGTGAATAGAATAGGATGATTTATGGGCCTGCTTCAAAACAACTCCCTCAAGTCATCAACATTCGGCACACACATCCTATCTTGGTAGCTAAGGGCACTATCTCCCCTTTGGGAGAAAACCTCCACTTTACCATCCTTCACCAAAGCCTTCAACTCTAGCAAAGCGGGGTCAAGGTCTTATTTTAACTTGACTTCCTTAATCAAAGAAGATTTGGAACCAACAAAAACCACTACACCACCCTTTTCAACTTCATTCAACCTAACCCCTAACCTAGATAAACGGTGAACTTCTCTAGACGCCTTCTTGTTACCCACATCAATTAGAGCTAAACTACCCATGGACACTTAGAGCATCAACCACAACAATGACTTTGTCGGGATGATAGTGCACACTCATGTCATAATCCTTAAGGAGCTTTAACCACTTTTTTTAATATCAAGATCTTTTTGTGTGAGCACATATTGGAGACTCTTATGGTCGGTAAACACATCCACATGAACCCCATAAAGGTACCGACGCCAAATTTTTAAAGCAAACACCATGACCACCAATTCAAGATCATGGGTGGAATAATTTTACTCATGCAGCTTAAGTTGTCTAGAGGCATATGCTATAACCTTATCATTTTGCATCAAAGCACACCCACACAAATCCTTAAGCCATCACAATAAACCACAAACCCTTATAACCTTTCTGGTAAAACCAAAATAAGAGCGAATGTCTTTCAAAGTTTGAAAACTCTTTTCATATTCATCGGTCTAAATGAATTTTGCCTGCTTTTCGGTCAACTTCGTCATAGGGGAAGCAACAGAAGAGAAACCATTCAAAAACCTCTGATATTAACCTGCCAAACCTAAGAAATCCCTAATATCCGTCGGAGTCAAGGGCCTAGACCAATTCCTTATCACCTCTATCTTCTTAGGGTACACTTTAGTTGTAGCACCCGACAACACATGCCCTAGGAAAACAACTTCTTTCAACCATTATTCACACTTTTCATATTTAGCAAACAACCTCTCATCTCTCAAAAGTTGCAACACACCCTAAAATGATTCACATGTTCTTCCTTACTTTGGGAATAATTCAATACATCATCAATAAAGATCACCACAAACACACCAAAGTAGGGTTTAAAGACCCTATTCATGAGATCCATAAATATTATTGGTGTATTAGTCAAGCCAAAAAACATTACCACAAATTCAAAATGTCCATTCTTAGTCAGAAAAGTCGTCTTGGGAATATCATACTCCCTCACCTTTACTTGATGGTATCCAAATCGAAGATCAATCTTAGAAAAGTGACTTTTTCCTTGTAGTTGATCGAAAAAGTCATCAATCCTTGGTAGAGGGTAATTGTTATTTATACTGACTCTATTGAGTTGCCAACACTCAATGCACAATCTAAGAGAACCAACCTTTTTGCTTACAAAAAACGCCGATGCACCTCAATATGACTTGCAAGGCCTTATGAAACCCCTCTCCAACAAATCTCTCAATTGATCCTTCAACTCCTTCAACTCTTTCGGGGCCATAAGTAAGGGGGAATAAAAATAGGTTGTGTATCGGGGAGAGTTCTATACCAAACTCTATTTCCCTTTTGGTAGGAAAACTGGGAAGCTCATTGGAAAAGATATCAAGAAACACATTGACCACCGAAACCGACTCAATAGGAACGACTTTAGACTAAACATCCCTAACCTATACAAGTGGTAAATGCAACCCTTAGAAATCAATTTTTGGTCTTTAAAGATAAGAAATGAATCTACCCTTGACCACTACATTAAAACATTCCCACTCAAGAATGGGTTCATTAGGGAATTGAAGTCTAACTTTACGGATCCTAAAATCAATGGAAACATGATATGCATATAACCAATCCATCCCAAGAATAATATCAAAATCCACCATGTCAAGTTCAATAAAATCACAAGGCAAGACTTTATTTAATACGGACATAGGACAATCTCTATAGATATTTTTAGCAATAATGGACTCAACAACGAGGGTAGACGCTTCATAAGGTTCGCACAACAATTCGAGACACACATGAAGTTTATTAGTAACAAAAGGGGTAATGAAAGAAAAAGTGGCACCCAGATCTATCAGTGCATACACATCATAATCAAAAATCTTTAACATATCGGTAATAACATTAGGCACATCATCCACTTCTTGCCTTCCTTGGAGAGCATAGAACCTATTTTGCCTTAGAGAACCCCCTTGTTGGCCTCTCTTTGCCCTTTGACCCACATTAGTACCTTGGCCTTGAGGACGACCATCTCTAACCTTGTGTTAAGCATGAGGGTAATCAACAACCTTGTGAACCACTTCACCACAGCCAAAGCAAGCATTAGAGTTCTTCAAACATGGACCATCATGGTTTCTCCCACACTTTTGGCACCTAGGATTAGTCATCCTACCATTGCCACTTTGGAACTTTTGGTTAGGCACCCCATCATTAGCAAACCTCTTGTTAGGAGAATTGGAAGACTTTGACCTTGGAATTTGTGGACCTTGTTGAAACCGGCCACCCTTGGCACCTTGGAAGCCACTCTCAAACCAAGCCCTATTGGAATGCAAACTTCTTCTCTTCCTAGTTTTCTCCCCCTCAAGTTGTTCGTCATAAGGCATAAGCTGAGACAAGTCCATATCACTCACTAGCATGGCGGTACGACACTCTTCATTTACTAAGTCAGACACTCCCAAAACAAACTTGTTCATCCTTGATCTAGGGTCGGCAATCAGATGAGGAGTATACTTTAGGAGCTTGTTGAACTTGAAGGCATACTCTCTCACACTCATGGAACCTTGCTTAAAATTCCTGAACTCTATCATTTTAACCTTTCTCAACCTAATAGGAAAGAACCGGTTGAGAAAGGCGGCTTTGAACTCCTCCCAAGGAATAACATCATTATTTCTCCTCTCTAATTTCCATTAAGCAAACCAAATTTGGGACACACATTTGAGTTGGTAGGACGCTCACTTCACCTTTTCCTCTGAATTTACCCACATTACAAATAGCACTTTATACACTTCATCGATGAATTCTCAGGAATCTTCCTCCGCCTTGGACCTATAAAACTCCAGAGGGTACATCCCTATGAAATCTCTTACTCTTGAGGTCAGAGTAGGAGCATGAGGAGCCTGGGCACCTTGGTTCATTTGGTTTGTCATAGCATGGGTCAACATAGTGATGGCATTCTGAAACTCATCTTAGGCCACCCCTCCATCTTGAGGAGCTTGAGAAGGGGGAGGGGTTGGTTGCTCATTGGAACGGGCTCTCCTTGGTCTCCCTCTTGGTAGGGGTATGATCTGGAATAAGAAAAGGGTATTCATTAGGGGGAAGGCCTTATCTTTACACCTAAAGCACGACATAGATAATGATAAAATGAAACATTTCCTAAAATGCCTCATAGCCTCCTATTCATAGTTGTAACGCACTTTGCAACCATGAATAAGACTCTAATCGATGTGGTATGTTAGATTTGCGAGGACCATTAACAACCTAATGCTTTGATACCAAGCTTGTCATGACCCAATCCTAGGGCCTAGACTTGACACGGCGAAGAGAAGTCTAGAGACAACCCAAACAAGTCTTTCGGCATATTATGTACACATCCTTAGTTGCTAAAGAAAAAATAACACAATAACCAGAGTCAGTTATAAAAGGAAGTGGGACTAAGGGAAGTATTTGGTAATCATAAAGGCTTAAAGAGAATCAGGCTCATAGCATATTCAAACATAGTATCTAACAACTCATCTAATTTAGAATGGAACTAGGGCCAAGACACTTCCCCAGTTCACCCTCATGATAATAGGTATCCAACATAAAGAAGAAGTATCTACATATCATGAATAATATGGATATTATCCTCAGAGTCGAGGACTCACCAAAGCTTTCTTCAAAGAATGAACTAGCCACGTGGAGGAGGATGATTGAAAGGAGCTCCATTCCCTATATGATAATATCATGTAGGCATAGAGTATGCATTAGTACTTTGAATATACTAAGGATGCGAGGTACAATGCATCAAGGATATAAGCCAAAATATTCAAAATGCATACATATAGGCAATGGTTATAATCTCAATATGACATGCATGATCAATACTTGTAATAAAACATGTATATGAAACATTTAACTTGCATAATATATCATATATATATATGAGGAGATCTTAACTAACATAGATCAAGGGAGCTACTACTTGGAATCCAAGGCATGAAACCACCTTGATCAGATGACAAGGCAATACACCCCATCGATGAGGTGACTGGGCATGATACCTCCCGGCGAAGTGTGGTCTACTTGCTAAGATAAACCAAACATGATAACATGAAATAGATGGATCCACTAGCAAAGCCCATTTACGAAAATAATATCATCCTATCGTGGCACATAGTTTAGAGACTAAAGACTTTATATAAGGACCCCTTAAGTCGAACCCCCATTCTAAGCCTCAATCTGTGCTATGTGTAATCCCATGGAATACTTGAAATAATTACACTTTAATTATAACATGAATAACTTGTAAGAGACTCGATAACTTGACATGAATAGCTCATTACATGCTTGACCTCTTCTTGTGAGCTTACTTGAACTTGAATAATCATGCTCGATCCCTCAACTTGACATGAATAGCTTACAAGAGAATAAAATCTTAAAATAGGACTCAACTTGTCACTTGTAAAATTATAGATATTTTTCATGAATTTAATACATGCTTGAAAGCCCTTAATCATCATAAATCACTTGACTTGTAAATCATGTAATAGTTCATCAACAACTTGGGAATTCTTGTCAGTGATTTCATTAAACACATGGTAGGTTCATGACACTTGTTCAAAATGATGCAGTTCAAGAGTAAAATAAGAAGAGTAAACTCATTTCAAATCAATCCACCAATATTGTAGTAAAACCCTCGTTTAGGGTATTTTGAAATTCATCTTAAAATTTACAATAACTCATGGTTTATATAGTTCACATCACGCATAACTTTAATAGATATAAATTAATTCATGGTATGAGATTAAAATAGACATTCACTCATAGTCAATAAATACTTGATAAACCCCAACATAATTTATGTTCGTAATTCATAATAAAAGATATCCGCGAGTAATACAACTTGAAATCATGCATTTTTCATAAAAAGAGAAGGTTGGGCTCCATGGGTGAAAGGACCCATGGATGAAGACCCACATATCTTAAACTGGAATCTCTTTGAATGAATTTGAAGGAAACTTGAAGCTTGAGGTCGGTCTTGAGTTCTAAAATTGAGATTGAAATCTTTGAATTTGAATGAGAGATTTTATAAAGTCTTGGAGAAATTATAAAGAGGATTTAGTGAATTCTAGAGTTGAAAAATGGCTAAGTATAGAAGATTTCACGTTTAAATGAGTATTGGGTCATTACCCAAATGCCTTTGAACTAAGATGGAAAAACAGGGTATGAAATGCACTGGTCCGCACCCCTAGCGCTAAGCGAACCAAACACGAAGGCAACATTTCACTAGTGCGCGCCCTAGGTGCATTGCGACTCGAGCGCTCATATCCACTGGAATTTATAAAATTAGCGAAATTTATTTTTCGCAATAGGTCTTCTAAAAGTCGAGTTATACCCATTTCCCACTCAATTTTGCCCCCTAATCGAGAATATAAAGTCGGAATTCTGAAATCATGCAAGGATTTTGAGGTAGATGAAAATTATAATTATGGGGCATTCTAAAGCACATGAGGGGTGTTTCATGAAAGATCATAAGCACAATACATCTCGACGAATTTGATCTGAGAGCATTCATAATGTGATACAATCTCATTATCCCTTTTGGATCTATCATGCATTTATGTAATTGAACATGTTGTAAAACTCAAGTCGCATCTTAAGGTTGGGAACTCTAAGATTTTCATGATATAAAAACACCTCTGTTACTTCTCATCCTCAAAACTTGATACGAACGTGAATCGACATCAGGTGTATGGGTTTAGGCCATAGGCATGGTGCTCATACATAAGACAAACATAAAGCATCACCGGGATCGAGCTTTAAGGAACATAATTGATAGAAAAGCACAATGTCCCATCCTGATCAACTCATCATTATCCAAACTCAAGAGTCACTTAGTTTATTAACTCTTCATCTCCCCCATAGCTCAAAGGTCTACTCCCTAGCTCTGTGAATAAGTTCTTTTTACTAAGCTATAAGTATAGCTCTCCACATGATTGGGGTATCACTATCAACAAGAAAATCTTAAACTCTCCTGCTATTGAGTACTCAAAGATATAAATCGCTATTAGAACTTTCTTCTCAGATACTACTTTAGGCTTCCTTCTAGTTGTATGGGAAACTTTCTATACTTACTGCTCTTATGGTTTGCATAACCGCTTTCTACCACTCTTATCATCTAGCCTGTTTGTTCAAACTACTTACATTCAACTCCAAAGTTCTGATATATTTTACTAAAGAAGTCTTGGATTTCAAAGCAAAACTTATTGTTATTCATACATAAATCCCCATCAACCTACTTACTAAGGGTGACAAAGAATGCTTACACCTACTTATTACACATCAACAACTCAATTATACTATCTATGTTCCTATAGCAAGTCATAACTTAGAGCTTCACACAACTTTACACTATTACAAATACACATCTTAAGCCTCTTCTTATCTAGTGTTTCTTCCTCAATTTACTATCTCCATCTAAGGGGTACCTGTACCATACTCATAGCATGACATTTCCTTGCAAGTCAACATCTTATTGTCAAACACACACAACAGTAAGACTCTTAGAATAAATCTCCAACAAGTACTGTTACTGTCATCATGCTACCTCCTTCTTCACATCACTCCCCAAAATTCAAGCTTAGGGATTAGCGCTAACATATGCATCACACACTTCCCTCCTATCATACTAACTTATAACTACTAGGTAATAATTTAGGAACATAGACCTGCTAAAATCTCATAGTGAATAATCGATCAACACACCCCTTCTTTACAACTCAAGTACCATTCACCCATCTAGTATACCTCCTTATCTGGCTAAGCTCATTCTTTATGGATCTCATGGGGCTCTCACTTCAAAATCATAGCCTAGTTTTAGATCTATTACATGAAAAGCATCATGTTCCCTTATTCAACCACTATGCTTCACCCTCTATCATCAACATTTTCCTAGTTTGAGCGCACTCCAACTCATCTTAACAATAACTATTTCTCTATACCTCATCATGAACATCAAATGGTATATACTACTCATTGGTTATGACTTACAGGAATCAAATCACCAATACATCACTTAACTAAGGGACACATGACTCTAGTTACAAGCCTCAATCAACCACTACTCTCACTATTTGGCCTCCTCCTCTCCCTCATCATCCTTCTAACTTTGGGGTAACAAGTCTACTTATGGTTTACAAGACCTCCAATCACACTCTTAGGTGGCAATATTAAACTTCTTAGAAACATAAACTACTCTCTTAGGGATAACATCAGAAGCAAGTAAAGGCTCGAATCATACTTGTCACGACCTCTAAAGTGTCTATCTGGTCTGTGTGACTACCCATGGCATATGACTGGTCTGTGGCCCCTCTCGTACAAGAAGTAGCATATCTCTGATTTTCTCTAACCGGTGGTGCAGATTTAATGGGTCAGGTTTTGTTGGCTCGCATTAGATAATCCCTCGAGAAGTGACCCACTTGGCCATATTTATAGCATTTTTTTATGCCCATTCGACACTTCCCCAAATGGAGTTTGCCATAATCTCTACATGGTGGCTTTCTTTTACTTCCTTGAGCCACACTTCCTCGAGATAGCGGATTACAAGACTTGAAAGATTGGTTTCTCCTTAGCCTCAAATTATATCTACTATTAAGTATGGGTGCACTCATTGTTGGTGGCGCATAACTCCAGGGTCTCTGCAGAAAGGGGGACCTATTCCCATTCCCTTACTTATGCTTACTACGTTGATATCCTATTCACTCAGCCTTTATGCTCCAAGGTTCTTCCATCTCATTTCCCTTGTCCTCCTCTACCCATCGAGCTTGTGCAGTAAGCTCTGCAGTGAGCTAAAACCCCTAAGTGTTGACAACATTCCTTGGGTTCACAAAGCATTTGGAAGGCATGGTCTATAAACATGTAACATAGATTCAGAAAAGAGATTTTCTAGAGTTTAACTCTATAGCACGAATCAGAACAAGAAAGAAGTGTAACCATTCCTAATGTCTCATAGCCTCCCTATTATGGATGTGGTGCATTTCATACCAATAATAAAGACTCTATTAGACACAACTTCATAGACTCGCTAGGACTCTTGAATTCTGTGCTCTAATACCAAGTTTGTCACGCCCCGAGAGGGTATCCATGGCGTGACCAGCACTCAAAGACTATTGCTAGCCCTCAAGAGAACTATTTGGCCTCATCGTCACATCATACTCAACATGTGAAGATTAATACTCAAAGAAAAGACTATAATATAATGGAATATCCAAATCTTTGTATAAAAAAAAATAATTTCCAATTGACAAATGTTTGAAAAGGAACAATGTTCAACATCGTCTACTCAACGTTTATGAAGCCTCTGCCTCTAACATTTGGATGGTACCGTGACAGGCCGTGGCTACCCAACTCAAGCAAGATAAAATAAAATGCCTAGTGAAATTTAAAGATTTCTCTGAAGGAAAGAAGGGCTCACTATCTCTGGAATCATGGACCTGAACCCCAATGGTGCGTCTGCTGAAGTCCTCTAATACCTACCTCTGAATCATAAAACAATGCAGGCCCAAGTGGGTGTCAGTACATGAAATATACTGTTATGTAAAATAGTTGGAATGGAAAGGACATGATAAAAATGCTCAAATCAAGAAACATAACTCAAGAGGCTCAACTCAGTAAAACACACAAGTGTAAGAATAAAGTCATGCTTTGAAAATAACTCAATAGTATGCAACTCACACCAAATTGTTCAAATTTTTATAATAAAGTAATGCTCTTCAAAAGATACTCTAATATGTAACTCAGTCAAACATGTTATGTAAATTAGGGAGTTTCTCTAACTGATAGACATTCCATCACCCTCTTTGATGGTGTACAATAAAGACGATGTCATTAGTCGCCATCCATTACTTAACAAGGTAAGGACGTCAACATCTACACCATGAATCATGATTCATCTGTCCTGTTCATCTTTTTGGGACAAGAGTTGTCAGAATGTGTTGCACAACTATCTTACGTGGGTAACATAGTTCTGGGGTTGAGCCACTTGTACTCAACCCAAATCGGTGCTCAATACTACTCCCCAAAACATCCTCTTTAAAACTCATCTCAAACATCATCATCTTCCATCAGTAAATATATCTTGAAAATTTATTAACGTCATCATCAAATATTTACTCAAACATCATTTAAATCAATTCTCAATTTCATCAAAACTAATCAAAATACCAAGTGCTTTCTTTTGGAAATATATGCTTCAAAAATCTGTACATATCATCAAAACTCTTTCTCAAATCAGTATTTACGCTCAAAACTCATTTTCAGTGCAGACTCAATAAAATATACTCATATATAATCCTTTCTCAATATACAAAAATAACCATCTAATTCAATTCGAAAAATGCATAAGAAAAGGATAAAATATAATCATCAATTAGGGTTCATGTAAATGAAAATATGAACATACATTCAAACAAATTCTCAACTTCAAGAACATCATCAAGATATTATTATATACAAGAATCTCGTTAAAACAATAGAAAATTCAAAAACATAATTCATGAATTTAGGGTAAAACTTCTCTCGAACTCAATTTTAAAGAATCAACATGTGTGGCGCGTGGATGAACTCAATCCAAAGTTATGAGTAGCCTTACATACCTGGTAGATAGATAAACAATCGAATTCGCAAGAAATTTACCTAAATCATCTTGAACCCTAGTCTCCTCATTTCTCCTTAGACCTAGTTCTTAGGATGAATAGCATAAATGATTGAAAATTCATGCTTAGGAGTTGATATGGGGTTAAAAACTACCTCAAAATGAAATGATTTTAGTCTAGGATGGGTGAGAAAAAGGCTAGAATATCCTTGCTATTTAATAATAAACATCAAGTGTCATAATGGGGCAAGTCTGCAATGCGGACTTATCGCACTCCAGTTATTTTTTTGACCGAAAACATAAAACGCGTTGAAAAACTGTTTTTCTATGAAAATACACATAAATCATTATTGGCAAATGTGCTTTTATGTGTAAATTTTTGTAAATCGCTTTCCGATCAATTTTTCAATGCCTTCGATTTTTTTTAAAAAAATTAAGTGTTGGTACATGATAGGGGCGCTCGCATCTCGATTGCACACCTTTACTGTTTCGTGTTTTCACATTGAAAAATTATCTTTTGATTAGATTGCTCTAAAAATCAACTAGGACCATTTTCCTACTCAATTTTTCATCCTGATCGCATATCTGGCCTCGGACTTGCCATTGAGCATGGGAAGACATGTTACGCGCACTTCTCTCCTTTAGGGATATTTTGATAATTTTACTAGGTATTACAAAAATACCGAGCACTATCAAAAATAAATTGTTGTTTTTCTTTAAAAGAATCATATTTTTTCATCATTTTAAACTTTTTTTTGTACGAAGACTAGCGAACGTTTGTCGATTTTTAAAATATAAAAGTACAGTTGAAGAGAAACAACAACAACAACAACATACCCAGTTGAAGAACATATATAAAAATAAAGAAATCATAAAATTTGTATTTTATGTTTAAATGGTACTTTAAATATAGAGTTGAATAATTAAAATGGAACAAGATAAGATAGAGTGACTGAATAAAAAAAAATAAAGACAAATTAGAGGACTTGTATATCTATTTGGCTTAGAAAATAATTCTCGACCTACTTAATATATAACAGAAAAAGTTGGTGTGGGGATTAAATAACTATCATCGAAAATGATATGAAAAATCAACTGAAAAAAAAAAAGAAGAAATAATCAAAGAGGAATAACGAATTGATGAATATAAAACAAGCAAGGAGAAAAAAAAATGGAGAATAACAACTATCATACTGCTTTTTAAGCAATTTTAATCTATACAAGTTAATTTTATTTTATAATCCATCTTAGGTGCCTCCATTTACTTGATTTTTTAAGCCAATAAGTCATTTTTAACTTGACGTTAAAAAAAATAAAGTAAAAGATACAACGCTCATCAGACCAAAAACCAAGAACCTGATCACTAATTCGATATGTATGACAATAGAATTTGAGTCGAAAAAATAATAATCAACGGACAAAAATATTAGCAATAATCGTAGTACTGTATTTCAAGGTGTAAGTTTTATAATCTCTATGAATCTTTTGATTCAACTTTTCTAATATAAATTGAAAGTTATTTAGCTTGATGTTGAATCTTGCAATACTTTACATATAAATCATGCAGATTTCCAAGGAGGAAGTAGACACGGCAGTGTTGGTGAGAATATTTACGTATAAATCAAACACATACTATAAATAATACGTAAAATGCAACAATTAATACAAGGTCTTGCTCTAATTATAGTATCATTTAGTTTAATTATTTTAACATATTTTCCATAAAATTATGTGAAAAATCAAAATAAATCACTATGAGCTATTTGTACAATCAAATTAAAAAGCTAATGTGCTACAATGACATTATAATATGTATTTTACGATGTCATCTTACTATAATTACTTTAATTTGCAATATCCAAAATAGAGTAATTAGATTCTATGAATTCGATATACATTTTATTTCTCTGACTTACTTACATCCAACATACATGCCAAATATCTGAGACTTTCACATTGACCACAAGTATCCTTATTGTTATTATTTTTCTTTAAAAGATTATTATACATTAAACAAGAAATAATATAATAAATATTCCTTTAAAATGGAAAAGAGTTTTAAATTTCATTTAATCAGCGGATGAGTTAGAGAATAAATACAATGTACCTAACCGTGGTTATCATGAATAAAGTGTTAAAAGAGAGTAAACCCACATTTAGTTAGTGGCTCTATAAAAAGAATCCCAATTTCAGTGTTTGGTAGTAGAAGAAAAACACTACTCGCAGCACGTGCCAAATGGTGTGACCGTCGCACTAAAAATGCAAGAAACAGAGTTAACCCTTTCTTGATTTTGGCTTTTCAAGTTCTCTGGTTAGTGACTATTTTTGTTTTGGATTGAACTTTGATATATCTAGTTTCACTTTTGGCATATATATATTTGTGTCAAAGAATCCATTCCTCCCCCTTTTGGTATGATGCCTGATAGATTATATATAATCATACATGAAGAATGGAAATATATTACATTGTAAAGCAATTTATTATTGAAAACTAAA
>JAABOM020062236.1:0-10402 GCA_011800125.2 Solanum clarkiae
TGAAGAAGTGAGAAAAGAGTGCCAAGAGTGTGAGTTAGAGAAAGAGAGTTTATAGGTAGAGAAGAGAAAAATAGTGAGGTAAGTAAGTACTATTGCAATTGTATTTTGTATTAATAAAAGTGTTCTCTTCTCTTAAGTTTCCCGGTTAATCCTTAGTTTGTTTTTAAGTTCTTAGTGCACTGGTGTTATTTTTATATGGTCGGCTCTACCGCCTGAGTGATATATGGTTGGTTATACCGCCTGAGTGATATATGGTTGGTTATACCACCTGAATGATATATGGTCGGCACTGCCGCCTAAGTATTATTGTACACTAAGGATTTATAAAATCAAAGGCCAACCAACGTCAAAGTGTTGGTGTAGTGTGTGTAGTATATTCTAGGTCCTCTATAGTGGATGCGTTGGGCTCGTCGAAGTTTCCAACAACTTTCATACACTACTCATATACAAATTTAATATAATTAAAATAGCATGTAATACTTAACATACAATTATCATACAACTTTGATATATGATGTTACTTAATTATATTGTGGTATTTTTTCTTATAAACTGTGCTATATCTCCTAATATCCCCAAAAGAATTAACAGAAACTCCTCAACTGTCTATGATGAAAAAGTTGAAATTAGTTGGCCCTTTTTAGTGTCACAATTACCTTCATTATTATAAATAGACAATGAAACATTGAGGATGACAAATATTTATTTCAAGGTTTTCTTATTCTAGAAACTCATTACACGCAACTATATTCTTCTCTTTTTTTTTCTTTTGGTTCTTAACTTAATCGAAAAAACAACTTGATAGGGACACAAAACAAAATCAAATGGTGAAAACCAATTTTTAAAATTCTGTTATTATTTATAGGAAATATTAAAACCTAGTCAATAAAGACTGTGAACATATTTTAATAAAATGGCACATCACTTTCGTAATTGGAAAAAAGTGTGTCAACATCATTCCACCTCGACATTTTAATTATTCAATATCAACTCACTTGCGTATCACCAACTCTCATGGTCTAGCTATCAGGTGGAAGGCTGGAAGACTTTTCTCTTGATAAGGTGGACAACAACAATATATCCAACAATATATCACTATCAGTGAGATGTTATAAATAGGATATGACAGATTCTATCACGATCTCACAAAGATAAAAATATTATTTTCGAAAATCCTCAACTCAAATGAAACTATTTTAGACGTAAGCAAAAAAAATATAACACATCACAAGAAAACAGTGTAAATTCTATCAAGAACCAACAACAACAATAAAATAAGGCAATAGTTAAAACACAAAAAACCTATTAGGATAGATCATTGAAAACAATGAGATACTGATCGACATTTAAACAACTGTAGTGATATACTCCCTTTGTCCCATTTTATATGGCACCCTTTCCTTTTTGGTTCGTCCTAAAAAGAATGTCACCTTACTCTAATCGAAAACAATTTATCTTTAAAATTTCCTTTTTACCCTCAATGAAATGATTCTCAGCCACACAAATATGTAAGAATGATTTTAGATCACAAGTTTTAAAAGTCTTCCTTTTTTTCTTAAATACCGTGCCAAGTCAAAGGGTGTCACATAAAATGGGATAGGGGGAGGGGGGGAGAGGAGTAATTAGTATACTGGCAAATACCAATTACCCTAAGTAAGACAACCCTACATTACCTACTAATCTTTTACCCTAATATGTGTCTTTCACACCTTCGCATCTAAAGTTATGTCATCTATAATTTAAAGCTGCATTATATCCTGTCTTGTTACATCTTCTCAATACTTTTTCAGTCTATCCCTAACTCTCCGCGTACTCCTTATAACCAATCTGACGCACCTCCATACTAGTGCATCCGATTGACACATTTTCTCTTCGCATGTTTAAACCATCTCAATCTCGCTTCTCTCTATCTTATTCCACCAATGGATGTCATTCCACCCTTTTCTGAATATCCTTAGTTCTAATTTTATTGCTCCTCATGTGGCCACATATCCACCTTACCATCCTCATCTCCGCAACATGCATATGTTAAACATGAAAGTTTTAATATGGTCAGTACTTTACTTCATACAACAACGTCAGTCAAATCACAACTCTATAGAACTTTCCTTTGAACTTCAGTGATATCTTTTTATCACACAAGACTGTAGAGGCAGGCCTCCACTTCATCCATGCCACTCCAAATACGATATGTGATATCCTTGTTGATATTCCTACTTTTCTGGATTATAGACCCAAGATATTTGAATTTGTGGCTTAATAAGTTGTACTATTTCTTTTTTGTTTAAGAAATTTAATTTTGTAATATATTACAAATATTATTTTAGTGGATTGATCTTTTTCATAAAAAATTAATACATGAACTCAAATATCAATTATTTTTTTTGTAAGTATAGTTTTCCTATTTAAATTGTAAATGGATATAAATGTTCATTTCCTAATCTGCCCTGCCCTTCCTTATTCCCATTGTAAAATAATCTCTGCTCCAAAAGAAAGTGAGAGATTTTGGAACGAATAATTAATTAATTAGTACAGCGAAGCAGAAGGTGTTTTTTGAGCGTACGTATAAAAATAGTTACATAGTCATGTAACTATTACGAAGACTAGATGTATTCACACCAAGACCAAATTTTATATCAACGGCATCAATAAAATCAACAAACAAATTGGATTATGAATATTATCTTGAAATACAACGCAAAATAAATGAAACAAGAAAAAAAAAATCTTATTAACAATACTTTCTCTCTTGACTTGATATTGTACTCGTGCACTTTTATGATATGTTTTTTTTTTCCTTTTATTTTCTGATATTTTTTCATTACCTTTTATCAATTAATTTTTCTTATTTTGTTAGGATGATGGTTTACTTAGGATGAAAAATATATAAAGTTTAAATTCATTATCAAAAACCCAGACAAATTTTATCTTGATCAATTTTTGTTTTTCATATGCATTTAGTATCATATACATATTTTTGAGGGATGCTTACCATTCCAACATCTTTCCTTCGTCATCTTTTTAAGTCATTGTCGTAGAGCTATGGGTGTTTGGTAGGATTCAATAATATAAAGTTTTATTTTAATATTTTACGTATGGTGAATTAATAAAAAAATTTGCTCAATTTTAACTTATATATACTCATGCAATCGAAAATAATGATTTCAGCAATTAAAAGAATCTCAATTTATCATTTTAACACGTTACCCATGTAGATTTTTTTAAAAAAGAAAATACAAATAATTTCTTTTGTTAACCAGTTACATAAATAGACATTTCAAACATGATAGAGTAGCCAAAATCCAACATTTATATAATTAATTTTGTATTAATATTAGGTGGAATGATTTGAGAGACCTAACTACTTGGCTCACATTTTTAACTATGAATCCTTCGACTTACGACTTCGCCAATTGGATATTTAACCTCGATGAAACTCAATCTTTTAATAGCTATGAATCCTTCGACTTACGACTTCGCCAATTGGACATTTAACCTCGATGAAACTCAACCTTTCAAACCTCTATTGTTACACCAGGTAAAATTACCAGAATACCCCTGTATGAGAGAATGCTTGCATAACACATCTTCTCAAACTTTTTTGATAAATCTGAGGCCGGAATCGCGATCAACACAAAATATTGTGTAAGAAAATGGTCTTGGTTGGTTTTTAAAGCAACTGGATCAAAAGATTATTTTTCGAAGCAAAACACAATTCTAGAAGAGTGCGCGACAGGTCTGTGTCGCAGACTTATCACGGATTTGCACTTAATGGTGATTCAAATATTTTCTATAGGATTAGAAAATCAACCAAAAAATTTTCGACAAAAATTGTACTGGGAGTGTCCAAGTCCACGACGCGGACTTCTCTCACCGTAGTACAATATTTCAGTTTTTTTAGGAGTATTCTAAACTTTTCTCTACCCCTCCTAAACTTAAATCACGATCAATACAGATCATATTTTATTTAAAAGGGGTTCTAAAACTCATTCGTAAGCTTTCTACGTCATTATAAAGAAAGTTAGGGCTAAGGAGAGGAGGATAAGAGCTAAAGATTCGAGCAATTGGAGCACAAACCTTTGCCAACTGATCATCAAACTTCATCCAGGTATATAAGGCTACCTAAAACATTGGATTTGAGTTCATCCGCCCACCCTTCCAACCCTATGATCGAATTAGAGTCTAGGAATTGAGTAGAGGAATTCCACAACCTAAAACCCTAAGTTACTCTTGTTACTTCATGAGCTTTCATGCATAATTACGAATAATTGACGAGTTGCATACTGGTTACATGAAATTGGAGCATTAAATTTTGCTTACATAATGAACCCTAAATTGCATCATTCTATATAATCTTTGTTGCATTGACCGATAAAAATCATGATCGTGAATGTTTGAATTAAGAAAGTTGAGCGTGACTGAGCATGAGGAGCATATAGCTTGTCTATTATTATTTAATGAGCATCTTATATGTGTTATGTGATGAGCATAATTTTTCTTAAAGTTTAAATAACCATATGAGTTAGATTCTCAAATGATTTGATGAGTTCACATAACATACATGATTGAGTGTCTTGATTGTTGATTATGGAGTGATTGGATTGATCCTGATTAGAGAAAAACTAAAGAGTTGACTAAGTTGAGTCTGAGTTGAGAAAATATAAAGAGATGATATTGAGTTAATTGACTTGAGCATATTTTAATCTTGGGGGGAGTATTAAGCACCGATACGAGTACGAGTTGGTAACAGCTCCAACTCATAAATTGCATTGCCAACGTAGGATAGTTGTATAGTTAATTCTCAAAACTTATGTCCTAAAAGATGGACATTTACTTCGGATCTTAGAGAGAGAGAGTTAATAGTCATTTGTCTTGGCAAGTATTGGATAGGCATGGCAATGACGTCGCCTTTGTTGTATATCACCAAATTAAAGGTGGTAGGAGTTATGTCGATTAAAAGAAACTTCCAAGTAACACCTGATAAAGCATATATTGTTTTAAAACTGAGATGCAAAATACTTAGTCGCTGTCAAATCGCCCATTATCTCCCTATACACATGGTTACTAGATACCCATGGAGAAGCACATTACAGTACTTGTATATTTCTAGCTGGAATCTTATTAAAAATGGGAGCGTATGGATTAATTCGAAATAATATGAAATTATTACCTCATGCCCATTCTATATATTTTCAAAGCATGATCGATTCTTAAACTTGCATATTCATTGAGTTGGTTTATGGATTGTACAGTTGATGTGTTTAACCGAGCTGATTGACTTGAGTCTGAGCTTTACTTGTTTATTTTGGCTATTCTTACATACCAGTATATTTTATATATGGATATCTATTTTATCTTCATCATTAATAATGTAGATACAGGTGATAGAGGACTTCAGTCAACACATTATTGAGGTCTAGCTTCTTACTTCCAAATTTGGTGACCCATCCGTGCCATCAGAAGAGCCCTTTTTTTCATTATTTAATTAGTCATAGTTATTTCTTTGAGGTAGCTCGTGACATGTCTTGGCATCTTCTAGATGGATAAAGGCTTCATAGACATTAAGTTAAAATAGTTTGATTATTTTTATTTTTCAAACTTGATCATTGAAAACTATTATTATAAGAGTTTTATTTATCTAAAATGATGGCTTTTCTGAGTATTCTTTCGTTATTGAGTATGATATGATGATGAGGTTAGGTGGTTCCCTTGAGGGATCAACAATGGTCCTTCAAGTCGGCCACGCCAAGGGTACCTTCTCGGGCATGACAAACATGGTATTAAAGCACATAGTTTAAGTGTCCTAGGGAGTTTATGAAGCCATGTCTAATAGAGTCTTATTTATGGGTGTATTGTGCACCACACTTTATAAGCAGGAGGCTATAGGACGTTAGCAATAGTTACACTTCTTTGATATTCTGAGTTTGTGCGATAGACTTTACCTCTACTAAATTATCTGTCTAATTTGTGCATTACGCATTTACAAATCATGCCTCTTAAGTGTACCGCCACCAAAAGAGATGCTTCAACCTCTAATACTAAGAATCCCCCACTAGAAATGGCTACCCAGATAGAGACAAGAGGCCGAGGTCAACCAACTAGGGCTGTTAGGGTTCCACAGGCGCCTACTGCTCAACCAACTCCCACTTCATAGGATGAGTTTAGAGGAGCCATTACAATGCTCACCCAGCTTGTGGCCTCCCAGAGTGGAAATCGAACCTCACACGCTCCTAGTTCTGGTTCTTAAAAGCCCATTGTTGCCATCAAACTTAGAGATTTCCTGAGGATAAACCCACTAATATTCATAGGGTCTAAGTTTGAGGAGGACTCCTAAAACTTCATTAATAAGATGTTGAAAGTCTTGAAAGCCATGTACATGACTAAGATCGAGGGAATTGAACTTGCTTCCTATCAACTTAAGGATGTGGTGAATGTTTGGTATAACCAGTGGGATAAGGGTCAAGGTGAGGATACTGAGCCTGCTGAGTGGAGTGAATTTGGTCATGTGAGGGTAGGGGCACTCCCTCCTCATGTGTCCTACATCTCCACAATCATAATAACTATGATCAAGAGAAGATTGAGTATCTAGTTTGAGAGAAGACACTTGACCATCTTGAGGGCAATTGTGTCGTGAAGTCCTAGAATAGTCATATTAGAAGTAGGCATGGCTAACTACGTTAGTCATGCTGTAATTTTTCAACCTGTCTAGACCTCTAGAGTAAGAACTATGAAAGTTATCTACACTATTAGGCTTTTAGACAAAACCTTAGACTGCTCAATCTTTCTCACTCCCTCTATTTTGTTCACAAAGTCCGTCACTTCATTAAAACTTTTACCTACAAAGGTCATGTGAACAGATAAAACTTACAATTCAAGATTCAAACCTTTAAAGAACAATTGAATTCTCTCTTCCTTTATATTCATCAATTATGTATCATATCTAGACAAGGCATGAAAGCCTTATAAGAGGTCACCTTCATGCTATGCTACTCAAGTGTGATGAAGTCATCCTTCTTGCAATCTCCTAGACTTTGAAGTACATGTTTTTTAAAAAAATATATATAAAACTGAACCCAAATAAGTTGTAGCAAGACTGGCATTTGACATTTCATAAAAGCTCTTCACCACCATTTAGCCTTTCTTTGAAGTTGGAATGTCACAAACTCAACTATATGTTGATGTGTGATGTCAAACTTATGAATCTGCTCATAACAATCCAATATGAACTCATAAGCATCCTGATTCTCTAAAGCTTAGAACATTGAAGGTTCCAATTTTAGAAACTTGGTCAAAATCTTATGCTCAATATCGATTATCACGGAGCCAGAAAAGGGATAAAATGAATGAATCAGTACATAATGCTTCCTCTACTTTAGGAGCAGTAGCTGCAATAAGATTGGTGGTTAGATTCGAAAGGATGGACACCATGGGAATGACTCTAGAGTCGATCAACCCTAAACTTTTGTGCTCTCTTTAATCTCAATATCCATATTCTCCTCTATCTCAACTTGAGGTGTAGGAGGCGCCTCTCCTACAGGTACATGCTCAACTTAGGTCTCACCCCTAGAGAGCATTACCCTTCGTTAGCTTCAATCTCTTTTTCAATCGTGTCCTCTCATCGTTGGTATCTCTAGTGGCTCATTTATGGGAGTTCTTGGTCTAACACAAATATAACGTATGTTAAACATCTACAAACAAAAGAGAGAAAGAGGTTAAATACCAATTTGGATAATTAGATATCCATTGGAATCAAGTTATAATACGAAAAAAACAACAGAGATCTCCTAAAGTCCTATAGCCTCTTGAAGAAAAGTAAAATCCCTACCATTTCACAATATTCTATTAGATTCATTTTGGTATATTGGATCAATGAGCTTAAGGCTCTAATACTAACTTTTTGTCATGATCCTAATCCGGTCGTCATTGATACTCACGCTAGTCCTCCGGTGGGAGAACCTTTATTACAATCCAACTAAGCAATTGCTACAAAAAATATGTGAATTTAAAGACGTGAAAATAGGTTTAAATAGAAATAAAATTTAAGTTTGCATAACTCAACAACACGTAGACAATGTAGAAATAACCCCTAGAACCTAAAAGTTATTGTATCAAAACTCTATCTAAATATCCAACATAAAGGGATGCAACCCCAAAAAAATCATGATAATAAATATCTAAAATATCTGAGTTTGAAAATAAAATGTATGAAGAGAATAAATGAATTCATGGTAGCCTAAACCAGTTTTCTTACCCTTGAATTCGATTGTTCAGATCTCCTAGTTGAGGTCTGTAACAGCTGCATGAAGATACCATGCATCAACAAAGAAAGAGCAAGTGTAGTATAGTACATATAACAACAGTATATTGTCAGAATCATATGACTATTCCTACAAGCGAAATACATACAAGTAATCACAACATAATAAAATCATACATATACATAACATTAACAAGTTATTTGTTCATATTCAGTACATAGTTCACAATGCTAATCTTAAATCCAACAGTTAATAATAGTTTTCTCAAGAAAATCATACTTAAACTGTTATCATGTTAGAACATGACACCCAAGTCAATATTTTATCTGAATGTAATATTCGATCTAATAATATATCTGAACATGACACCTGACCCAATAACATATGAAAACATGATACTTGAAATATATCTGAACATGACACCCGACCCAATAACATATGAAAACATGATACTTGATTCAATAAAGTGTCAAAATGTGACACCCACATCCACAATCACAATCCAATCACAACCACAATGAATGTTATACAACTTGCACTATCAAGTTATGGGCTCATTGTATGGAATTGTTTACAACTAGTCATTTCTTTAGGTTCATTATGTCCTCTATTCACATATGCGGAAACAATACTAATAAAGCAGTTAACAAACACATATATCACAGACGGAAAATTAAATCATTACCTACCTCAAAATAAGCCTTGGGATCTCTAAAAAATTGGAGATTTCCCTTTTTCTAAAGTCTTTGCTCGTTCTTAGTTTAAAAATAAACAAATATCGCAAAGAATCAACAAATAATAACTTAAAATACCCAGAATATATCAAAATTCTAACCCTTGACCACTTTCATGATTATCTCATCCAACTAGAGCATTTTTCACTATTAATTTCAAGTCAAAACCTTCCCCTAGGAGAGTTATCAAGATTCTAAGATCCAGAAATCAAATTACCAGTTATGAAAAATAATCAACTTATTTTATCAATAAAACGGGTGAAAACTGAAGAAAAATGCCCTAGATAGCTTCTACTCTCTCAAGAACAAAGCGAGAGAAATAGAAATAATTTTATGACTTTTTTTACTTAAACTCACAATTGTATTGCTATGAAAGTCACTTGTCCTGCATGGTGGCTCCGCCATAGAGGGACTAATCCCGTCATGGCGGATTGTATGGAGATTAAAAAAAAAACTCAGAATGTGCATTCTCTCAAATCATGATGTTCTAAAATCAGTCTGTCGCGGCAAGATCAACTCAAGGAGTTCTACTCGTCTGATTTTAATTTCATAGAGTCGTACAAGCTCATTATTGTCTTAACTATCAACTCAAAAGATCAAACTCATAATCCAAACACCAATCCATTATCGGATCACCCCAGACCTTACCTAACTCAGATTTTGTCCAAGTTTAGCATAGGCTCAAAATTTTCAAAGTACAACTTAAGAATTTTCTACCCCAAATTCTTTCCTCGTTAACCTATCTAAAATGACAAGAATTAATATATTAAAAATAATGGATGGAAATAAAAATTTATTTTAAAAAAAATAAAAAGTATAAATAAAGAAAAAAAAGAATAGCATGTGTGTGTATATAATTATATATGCATGTCAAGTTGGAAAAGGGCCTAAATTTCTTTTGGAACTTGTCTCGAAACGTTAGTTACATATTTAAACTATCATGGCAGCCTATTTTACACATTTACTGCTTAAAAGAGCATTTATTTTACCCTCTAAAACTGACATGGTAGAAAATAAAAAATATAAAAAATCTACACGTCGAATAAGAATTAAAATTAAAAGAAATAAAGATCAACCTCCTTCCCCCTGGTCGTCTATTCTTCTTCAGATTCCCCCCTCCTTCCTCTTCGCACCTCACCCATTATCATCTTCTTCTTCATTCTTTATATTTTATTATCTTCTCTTATTTTTCATTACAATCTTAAGTGGGAGACAACAAAGCAACATCCAAAAATTCCCTTTGACCACTGTTGTCGTAGCCACCGCGTTGTTAGACCCCGTTTTTCATTAAAATTAAGAATGATTATCCAATTGGGAAAATTTGTTGTGGATATCGTGTAATTTGAACTTAAGTATATTTCCGGTGCATGATTGGAGTATCAAGTGAATTTGGCGTGCATAATTAAGTGT
>JAABOM020062237.1:0-10401 GCA_011800125.2 Solanum clarkiae
CCAAACTTTTATAATTTAACCCAATTAAGGACTTTCGAAATTAATTTTTCAAATTGGGCTTCCAAATCATCCAACTCTTTTACTCACGTACCACAATTAATTTAAGAGTAATATACACATTAGTTGCGGAATTTTCCACGTGACCATTTCTCCTCAATTTAAAATATTTATGGGGTCTAACAGGTTTCTTCCACCCATGAAGCCAAACCCTCCCACCTTATCAAATTCCATGATTTTAATGTTGAATACTTTATGGATAAACTTTATTATGCATTATATGTATGATTGGGGTTGGATTCTTCAAGTATTGAAGAAGTATGCGTGAATGTCTATTGAAGCTATTTTTCATGAGTTGATTTATGCTTGTTGAGACTATACATTACATGAATTATGAGACTATGAACATTGGTGAGTCTTTTAGGTGGATTTCATGACACCCAAAAGTAAGGTTTTTACTACTATGTTAGTGGGTTGATTGGGGTGTACTTCAAACGAATTGATTTTTACTCCACTCAAGTTTTACATTATTAAATTGCATGATTTGAAGCTTATTTGTACATTACCCACCATATTTTTACTAAAGTACTTGACAAGGGTTTGCGTTGATGAAAGTCTTATTGTGAGACATGGGAATTGTAAGCATTGTATATTTTGAAGGGCTATTAAGCATGCTATGAGCTCATAAGAATGTTACAAGTATATGACTAATATAAAGCCTATCTTGATACTTTGATGTGATGGTTTGATGAGTTATTCTTGTATTACCTACCGAAAAGGCCACGCCGCAAGGTCGAATAACTCAAAACTAATGCCTAAAAGATTGTATCATAAGGTCAGAACATCTCTCCTATCGAAAAGATTATATCATAAGTTAAGGAAATGCATTAATTCCTACCGAAAAGATGATATCATAAGGTAAGGAAAATCTTATACTACCTACCGAAGAGGCTATGTTGTAAGGTAGGGATATTTATGACACTCTCCGAAAAGGTTATACCATAAGGTGAGTAAGTGGTTTATTAGGACATTCTCATGCATGTTTTTGCAAGGCATTGAGCATATATTTCATATTCAGATTATACCCATAGGTTATGATCATGTGCCTTGCTTATTATAGCTTATCTTTTTTGTTGCATTGCACCCCGCGTACTTAGTACATTCCAAGTAGTAACGCATACTCTACGTTTATATGATGTAACCATGTAGGAACCGGAACTCCTATTGATTGTCCTTCTCCACGTGGATTTCCCAATCATTAAAGATATTTGTTGGTGAGTCGTCACATCCGAGGACAATATCTATTTACTTTCATGCCTATGTGAAGACTTTATCTCATATTTTGGATACTTATCTATGAGGGTGAGCTTGGGAGATGTTTTGGCCCCCGCCCCATCTACTAGTAGAGATGTTGTTGTATATTGAGATGCTTTATAGTACTGAGCTTGATTCCTTAATGGCTATGCTATTATGAAAGACTCCCTTAGTCTCGCTTCCCTTATGATCTATTATTACTTATTGTATCCTATTTTACTTCTACTACCAAGGATGTGTATGTGATATGCTAAGAGACTTGTTTGGGGTTCCTTCGAGTTCCCCATTTACCGCGTCATGTCTAGGCCCTAGGCTTGGGTCATGACAAAGCTTTTTACTAGAGCACTAGGTTGTTAATGATCCTCAAAAATCCAACACACCGCATCAAGGAGAGTCTTATATATGGTTGTGAAGTGCGCCACAAATATGAATAGGAGGCTATGATGCTTTTAGGAAATGTTTCACTTCTCATGATCGATGTCGTGGTCTAGATGTAAAGATAGGGACTTCTCTCCTAACGAACATTCTTTTGCTCTTTTAGATCATGCCATTACACAGGGAGGATCACGGGGAGCTCGCATACTCGAGGAGGGTCCGACTCATCAATCTCATTAAGGAGAAGGGGCTACACAAGTTGAGTTCCAGAATGCCATCACTATGTTAGCACATGCAATGACCAACCAATTGAATCAAGGGGTCCAAGCCCCTCATGCTCTTTCTCTAGCCTAAAAGGTGAGGGAATTTATAATGATGAACCCTCCAGAGTTTCATGGTTCCAAACCGGAAGAGGATTCCCAAGAGTTTATTGATGAGGTGTATAAGGTGCTTGCTATTATGAGGGTGACTTGTGAAGAGAAAGCGGAGCTTGCGCTTACCAACTCAAAGGTGTTACCCAAATTTGGTTTGCTCAATGGTAATCGGAGAGGGGAAACAATGATGCCATTCCTTGGGAGGAGTTCAAGGCCGCCTTCCTCAACCGATTCTTCCCTATTAAGTTGAGAGAGGCAAAAATGATGAAGTTCATGAATCTCAAGCAAAGCTCCATGAGTTTGAGGGAGTATTCCCTCAAATTCAATAAGCTCTCAAAGTATGCTCCTTATTTTGTTGCCGATCCTAGATCAAAAATGAACAAGTTTGTATTAGGGGTGTCTGATTTAATGAATGAAGAGTGCTAAACCGTTGTTCTTGTGGGTGATATGAACTTGTCTCGGCTCATGACATATGCCGAAAAACTTGAAGGGGAGAATCCTAGAAAGAGAACAAGTAGGGAGTCCAAGAGGGCACGATTTGATGGTGGTTTCTAAGGTGCTAAGGGTGGCCGATTTCAACAAGGTCACAAATTCAAAGTCCAAGGGTTCTCCAGTGCTTGAAATAAGAGGTTTGCTAATGATGGGGTGCCTAAACTATGGTTCCAAGGTGGAAATGATGGAGTGACTCGTCCTAGGTGCCCACGATATGGGAGAAATCATGGTGGTGCATGCTGGAGGATCAGGGTGCCTATTTTAGGTATGGCAAAATGGGCCACAAAATTTTTGATTGTCGACATGCTCAAAAAAAAAGGTAAAGATGATCGACCTCAAGGGCAAGGCTCTCACGTTGATCCAAGGGGACAAGGAGGCCAACAAGAGGGTGCTCCAAGACAAAATAGGTTTTATGCTCTCTAAGGAAGCCAAGGAGTGGATGAGGTACCCGATGTTGTTACCGGTATGTTAAAGGTTTTTTATTATAATTTGTATGCATTGACTGATCTGAGTGCCACTCTTTCTTTCATTACTTCTTTTGTTGCCAATAAGCTTCATGTGTGTCCCGAATTGTTGTGTGAACCTTATGAAGTGTCTACCCCCGTTGGTGAGTCCATTATTGCTAGAAGAGTCTATAGGGATTGTCCCGTGTTCACATTGCATAAAGTCTTTCCTTGTGATTTTGTTGAGCTTGATATGGTGGATTTTGACATTATTCTTGGGACAGATTTGTTACATGCACATCGTGCTTCAATTGATTGTAGAACCCGTAAAGTTAGATTCCTATTCCTTAATAAGCTCGTCCTTTAGTGGGAAAGTTGTAATGTGGTGGTTAAGGGTAGATTTATTTCTTGTCTTAAAGCCTGAAAAATGATTTCTAAGGGTAGCATTTACCATCTTGTAAGGGTTGGGGATGTTGAGTCTAAAGTCTTTCCTATTGAGTTGGTCCCGATGAGCTTCCCGGTGTTCCTCCTGAAAGGGAGATAGATTTTGGTATAGACCTCTTCCCTAATACACAACCCATTTCCATCCTCCTTACCATATGGCCCTGGCAGAGTTGAATGAATTGAAGGATCAATTGAGGGATTTATTGGATAAAGGTTTCATAAGGCCTAGCAAGTCACATTGGCGTGCACTGGTGTTATTTGTAAGGAAGAAGGATGGTTCCTTTAGAATGTGCATCGACTATCGACAACTCAACAGAGTCACCATAAATAACAAGTATCTTCTCCCAAGGATAAATGACCTATTTAATCAACTACAAGAGACTAATTGCTTTTCTAAAATTCATTGTAAGTACTCGGATTTTTGTATATCTTTAGTGACACTTGAGATTGGATTTCGGAAAGTTTTAGACCAAGGTGACACCTTATGGAACATCCAAGCTCAATCTAAGTTCACTTTCAAGACATCAATTCAAGATCAGTTATGTTTTTTAAGGCCATCATGGGTCCACTACATCAAGCCAAGTTCGAAGGGATTTCTGTTGGCTAAGTTTGACACAAGTACCGGTAGAAGGGTCAACCTTAAATGGGCATATCTCATACAAAAAAGGAAACTGGGTAGCCCATGACTAACCAAATGAAATCTCTTTGAGTTTTCTTTCCAACGCACTTGGTTTCACCTCATTTCAAGTTTGGATGAAGGAGTTATGACCGTTTTCATGAGACCCTCCTGTGCAGTGATGTCACACGGACAGTTTGACGGGAAGTGTTGCCTTGATGGGGCCATTTGTATGGTTTGGGGATGGAAAAGGCTATTTTTGTCCAATTAATGGGAATCCCTTTGATTTAGCTTCACAATGCACATGGTTTCACCTCATTCCGATGTCGGATGAAGGAGTTTTGATCGTTTTCGTGAGACCTTCTTGTGCAGTGGTGTCAAACGGACAGATTAATGGGAAGTGATATCTTTGATTGGCTCTTTGGGTCAGATGGGAATGGAAAAGGTCATTTTTGTCCTAAGGAATGTGACATGGATAGTGGCATGGACCATGTGTCTTGCCACTGACCGTGTGGAGGGTTGTGAAGTGTGCGAATGAGACAAGGTTGACATGAGGCGGAGTTTTGTGGCTAAGTATTGTACCACAACCATTTTCACGGGCCATGTCATGGTTGATGAGCCATCTGGCCAGGCATGGGGCCTCCGTCTTCCATTTTCCCACCAAGTATAGTTGGACAAACCACTACATGGTCGGTGTAACACCATACGGTCCGTGAAAGTGGCCGTCAAAGTGACGTCGATGCTAACTTTTCTCAAGTGTTCCAATTGCAAATTTGAGCTTAATTCTTGTCTCACGGGCACTCCACATGACCTTTGAGTGCCACACGACTAGTCAAGCCTCCCGTGAGGAAACACATTGCCAATTTTTCCATCCGTTCACTAATGGCGTTTTTGTAAATTTTAATTACTCTAATGACCTTTTTGGACTTCCAATGCTATCTTAACCTCCCCAAAAGACCTAAACTTTATTCCAAAAGATCAAACTCATTACTCTCATCTCAAATACACTCTCAATTTTCTCAAGAGCCTCCATCAAGACCCCAATACAAATTCAAGGAAACTCAAGAACAAATTTTGGATTTCAAGACCCACTTACAAGCTTCCATTCTTTCCCAACTCAATGTCAAAAAACTCAAGATCTAAGGTATGTGGGTTGATCCTTGATTCCTTCCAATCAAGGAGATACAAAAATTATTTTCAAGAAAACCTACATGGATTTTGTTTACTTAAATTTGGGATTTTGAATATTATGATTCCTAAAATTCTATTGACGTATGGGTAGTGTTTATTTGATGATTTTAATGTGATCTAAACCATTATATGAAGGTTAACTTTTGGTTTATGAAATTACAAGTAGGCGTGTCCCTTCTTAAAAGCTTGTTTATGCATGGGTGAACTTATGTTGGATTTAAATATGAATTAATGGTGTTTTTACTTTAATTTCATAATATATTATTGATTTTGGATCTAATCCTAATTATCCATGCCTTTTTCATATCATACATAGCATATGCATTCATGTTCATGAGAATTTATTGAAATTATGTTATGAGTTAAGCCCAATTATGTTCCATGATATGATTTTGATAAAATATTGGATATGACAAGAATGTGATCACATATATATCTATTGAATATGGCTTTTTGAACATTTTGGGTGCTTGCACCATTTTTCATACAAATGGGCTATTCCTATATATGAGTATATTGACTATGAAGCTATGATTTTGGCATTTGAGTCTAAGTATGAATTCCTATGAATTGTTTTGGCTTTGAAGATTAAGGATGCATTGAAATGATCCTAAAAATGAATATTGTCTTTGAAAGCATGTGTGTATATATATATATATATTCTTGTGGGATGATGACTTAGCACCGATGGATGGGGGATTTGCTCTCTTTCCTTGAACTATGTTCCTAGCATAGGTTTCCTTTCCAAAATGGGTGGTTGTCCGGTAATGAAAGATGCATCCAAAATGGGAGTTGTCCAATAAGGAGAAGAAATATTTTGATTTGATTTGTAATAAAAATTTGTGATTTGTGAAAATCCTATCCGAAATGGAAGTTGTCCCGTACGGAAGGTTATTTCATGCGAAGTGGGAGTTATCCCATGAGGTAAAGTATGGTCTACCCTTGGCAAGTAGACCACCTCTTTACCAATGAGGGATTTCATCGGGATTCCTAGTAATAGTTTGCTTGGTTTTACTCAAGTCAGTTAAGGTCACATCCCCATTATATATGAGCATCATTTTCATTCATGCATCATCAATTTCATAGCATTTTGTTATATTACATTCCTTGTTGTAAATCTCTTTTTACCTTATGTGCTCTCGTCATCTAACATTGATATGCAGGTTTTGGTAAGTTTCATGCATTGCACCCCACATACTTAGCACGTTTAAACGTACTAACGCATACTTTTGCCTACATGATCTCACCATGTAGAGATCGGATATTGCTTTCATCCACCGTTCAATGGCTATCTTGAATTTTGAGATATTGGTTCTGGTGAGCCCTATCTTCCAAGGACAAGCCACCATTCCTCTACCTTAAGTTACTTTTTATGTTATCTATACTTTAAGAGTGAGCCCGTAACATATCTTGACCCCCATCCTATCTTATGACTAGAGGCATTGTTGGAAATCTTATAGATTCTCCTCGGATCAATGTGTTATGTGTTGTATCTGAATTTTATGATCATGGTTATCTTTTGGTTATGGATATTATGGTTTAATTATGGGAATTATGCTATATATGTATGTTCGATGTGGAAGTGTGGAAGATCCTAAGTCTCGAATTGGCCCCATAGCGTGAGTCGTATTTACTCGCCTCTTAGTCATTATGTGTTATATGTTATGTAAATTCATGCTAATTCCTTTCCCTAAGATATCTCCATAGCGTGAGTCCTACTTTCTCGTCCCTTAGAACTATGTGTTTAATTTTGAATATGCTTTCGAACTGATGATGTGAATTTGGATACTTTGAGGCTTGTTTGAAGACTCTTGGGTTCCCATTCGCCATGTCACTCCTACACCCCAAATTCGGGTCGTGACATTGATCTTCAGTCTAGGTACAACCAAGTGTGGGTGAGGGAGTGTGATCTTCCCAAGATGACTTTTTGGACTCGGTATGGACATTTTGAATTTGTGGTAATGTCTTTTGGTTTGACTAATGCACTGACAATATTTATAGATCTCATGAATAGGGTCTTTAAACCCTACCTTGATATGTTTGTGATGGTCTTTATTGATGATATATTGATTTACTCCTGAAGTGAAGAAGAGTATGTGAATCATTTAAGGGTAGTATTGCAAGTCTTGACAGATGAGAGGTTGTTTGCTAAATATGTAAAGTGTGAATTTTGGTTGAAAGTGGTTGCATTCCTAGGGCATGTGGTGTCAGGTGATGGGATTAAAGTGGATCCTAAGAAGACGGAGGTGATAAGGAGTTTTCCTAGGCCTTTGACTCCGACAAATATTAGGAGTTTCTTGGGTTTAGCGGGTTACTATTGAAGATTTGTGAATGGTTTCTCCTCTCTTGCTTAAACCTTTGGTAAAGTTGACTCAAAAGAAGGCAAAATTTGTTTGGACCGATGAATGTGAAAAGAGTTTTCAAACTTTGAAAGATAAGCTTGCCTCCGCTCCTATTTTGGCTTTATGGAAGGACTAGAAGGGTTTGTGGTTTATCGTGATGCTTTAAGGATTGGTTTGGGGCGTGTATTGATGACAAGGTTATAGCATGTTCTTCTCGACAACCAAAGATACATGAGCATAATTATCCCCCCATGATCTTGAATTAGCAGCCGTGGTGTTTGCTTTGAAAACATGGCATCATTATTTGTATGGGGTTCATGTAGATGTGTTCATTGACCATAAGAGTCTCCAATATGTGTTCACACAAAAAGATCTTAACTTGAGGCAAAGAAGGTGGTTAGAACTCCTTAAAGATTATGACATGAGTGTGCACTATCACCCCAAAAAAAGCTAATGTGGTGGCTTATGCTCTAAGTAGAGTGTCCACGGGTAGTCTAGCTCACATTAATAATGGTAACGATGAGGTGGCTAGATAAATACACCAGTTGGCTAGGTTGAGAGTTAGGTTGAATCAGGTGGAAAAAGGTGGTGTTGTGGTTTTTGATGGCTCCAAATCTTCTTTGAATGAAGAGGTCAAATCCAAACAAGACCTTGATCCTGCATTGCTAGAATTAAAAGCTTTGGTGAAGGATTGTAAAGTGGAGGTTTTCTCCCAAGGGGAAGATAGTGTTCTTAGGTACCAAGGTAGGCTATACCTAATGTTGATGACTTGAGGGAGTTGTTTTTGGAAGAGGCCCGTATTTCATCCTATTTTATTCACTCGAGTTCCACAAAAATGTATAGAGACTTGAAGGAGATTTATTGGTAGTGTAATGTGAAGAGATATATTGCAAACTTTGTAGCCGATTTCCATAATTCTAACAAGTGAAAGCCGAACATCAAATCCCAAGTGACCTAGCCCAAGACATAGGAATTCCTACTTGGAAGTGGGAAGATATTAACTTGGATTTTGTGATTGGTTTGCCAAAGACTCAGAAGCACTTTGATTCTATTTGGGTTATTGTTGATAGGATGACTGTTGACACCCAATTTTGTCCGACCTATAGCCCATTTTAAAGTGTCATTTAATTAAAATAAGTGTTTCATTTATATTCAATTTTACAAATTTTGTAGATTAATTTTAATTCATAGTGTATTTTAAAATTCAAATTCGTATATTTTTCAACCCCATGTGTCTCCCACCTAACTCCCACCTATTTTCTTCAAAATAAAGACACCCCAAACCCTTCATCTCCCATATCCTAACCCTAGCCGCCACTTCTCTTCCTCTAACAAAGGAGCCGCTGCTCCCTCTCTCTATGATCGGTGACACCTCGCCGGCACCGCCCCTCATCTTCTTCTCCCCTCACCTCCACCTCGTTGACAACAACAACCACTGCACCACCCTCTCTTCTCCCATGCACAACCCCCAAATATCACCGGTGAGCCTCTCTTCTCTCCCTAAACCCGCTGGAAAACCTCCATGTGTCACCCCTCTCCTTTCGCTAAACCACCCCGAACCCTCTCCTCTCGCTAAACCACCCTGAAATCCTCTCCTCTCGTCTTTGCCGGTGGCTCTTTCTTCGGCCTTATCTCCCTCTTTCGCTGCCCAGATCTCACCAGCGAAAACCCCCTCTGACCAATGCCCTCTTTTCTCCATCCAACAACCATCAATGCCGCCCCCATCTCCATTTTTCTCTCCGAAACACCAGACCCAACAACGAACAACAGTAAACATCAACAACAGCATCTCATCTCTCCTCTCTCGCCACGAAACGCCTTCACCGTTGAAACCAGATGCGCAGCGGCAGCGAATCAGCCAGCCGAAAAACTACCACAAAATCTCCCTCGTCCCGTCGCTCCTTTCTCCAGCGACATACAGATCTCGTCACCTTTTTATGTACGTATCTCCTTCATCTTCATTCTTCTACTCATTGCTTTTTGTTATATAATAATGTTGATTTTCAGTGCTTTCTGTTTATTTGGTAATGTTGATTTTATCAGTTATATAGTAATGTCGATTTTCAGTGCTTTTTTTTGTTTATTTGGTAATGTTGATTTTATTTGTTATAGTAACATTGATTTTCAGTGATTTTTGTTTATTTGATAATGTTGATTTTATTAGTTTATTGCTTTCCATTGTGTATATATTTTTTATGCAGTGTTGCTTTAGTGGTTCCATTTGTTTTAGTTTTAGTTGTTTATTACTATTGTTTATTTGGAGCACAATATCATAGCTTTTGATGTTATTAGTAATCTGTAAAAATATGTCTTTGATTAAAGAGCAGTAAGGAGCTATCATTTAGTTGAGTTCTATCACGCTTTTGTGTTGTCGGGTGAGCCTTTATTTAGTATTATTTTATCCATTTGATAATGAATCATTTCATTGTCTTTCTAATTTTAATTAAGGGAGTTGCTACGCTGGTTTCAATTTTTGTTGTTATGTTAGCCATGATTTTTGCTTGCTTCTTTCCTGATACTATTTGACATTATTTTTGATTGGTTTGTATGATTTTGTGTTTTGAAAAAGAAACAGAGAGAGAGAGAGAGAAAGAAAAAGAAAAGAAAGAAAAAGATGTTAAAATTTGGCCAATGACGAATCTATCCGTCGGATTTCGAGGCCTCCCCATAAAAAAAGGACGGAATAAGTTTTAATTCATGTTTGTATATATTTCACTATATTTTGTCATTTTATCGCCTTGTCTTTTAGTGAGTCATCGATAGTTTATAGTCTATTTGTTTATGTGACTATTAGAAGTGATACATAAAAATTG
>JAABOM020062238.1:0-10401 GCA_011800125.2 Solanum clarkiae
CCCCAAAACTCCAATTCTCAACCCACAACTTAATCACTAGAACACTTGAGAAACAATAGCACAAAGATTAGAAAAACTTACTTGATTTCTTCTTCCCTCCTCCTCCTTCTTCTTCTTCTCCTTCTCTTTCTCTTCTTTCTCTTCAAATTTATGCCAAAGTGTGAAAGAACAAGAATGTTCTTTCTTGGGAAATAAGAGGGGTATATATAGAATATCAACTTTAAAAAATTGCATCATTCGGACTCCATCTTAGTCTATTGATCAATTAGGTCCCAAACTTTTTTATTTTTAATCCAATCAAGGACTTTCGAATCAACCTAATTATTTAAGCCAAACTCACTTGATACCCCAATCATACATCGAAAAAAAATTACCTGAGTTTACTTACTCAACATTCACAATAATACTCCCAATTGGATAGTTATACTTAATTTAAGAAATACGGGGTCTAACACTATCCAAATATCTTATTACTCATATTTAAGGATGTATCCTAACTCAATGATAAAAATAGGGAATATTACCTTATAAACGGGAGGCTATCCAAATATCTTATTACTCATATTTAAGGATGTATCCTAACTCAATGATAAAAATAGGGAATATTACCTACAGGGTCGTCATTAGATGGCACGAATAGGTGAGGATATCTAGCTTTCATATATGCCTCAAATTCCCAAGTGGCTTCCTCAACAAACTAGTTCTCCCAAATTACTTTAACAGAAGTAATTTCCTTGGTCCCTCAATTTGTGAACCTAACGATCTAGTGTTTGAATTGGGATCTCTTTATATGACATACTGTTTTGATTCTAATACTCTCTATAGGCACATATAGTGCAGGGTCTCTCAAACACTTCTTAAGCATAGAAATGTGAAATACTGGATGAATAGCGGCTAACTCTAGTGGCAATTCCAATTCCTATGCTATATTACCAATCCTCCTAAGAATCTAGTACATGCCAATATATTGAGGACTGAGCTTCCCTTTTTTCCCAAATCTCATAACTCCTTTCATTGGTGAAACCTTTAGGTATACCCAATCACCTACCTCAATTTCCAAATCTCTCTTTCTAACATCGGTATAAGACTTTTGTCAGCTTTGGGCTATCTTTACTCTCTCTTGAATAACACCTTCTCCATAGCCAGATGGACTAAATGTTGTCCTATCAATCCTATCTCACCAACTTCAAACCACCCAATAGGCAACCTACACCTCCTCCCATAAAGGCCTCATATGGTACTATTTGTATACTAATTTAGAAACTGTTGTTATAGGAAAATTCAATCAAGGGTAAGTGATCATCCCAGTTACCTTTAAAGTCTATAACACATGCCCTCAATATATTTTCAAGAATCTGTATGGTTCGCTTTGCTTGCTCGTCTGTCTTGGGGTAGAAGGTTGTATACTAAGATTCACCTTCATACCAAGCCTTTTTGGAAAGGACTTCAAAAATTGAGTTGTGAATTTGAACTGGGCTCTGTTGTCTTAATTAATGGATATGGGAACCCATGCATTCTAATGATTATCTTAATGTAAATTTTGCCATAGTCCTTAGTTGTATCTGTCGTCTTGATAGGTAGAAAGTGAGCTGACTTGGTCATTCTGTCTATATTACCCATATCAAATCATGCTATCTACGAGATTGACGTAAGCCTGTTATGAAGTCCATGTTAAACATCTCCCACTTCCACTCTAGAATTTTCAATATTCTGGGCCACACCACAAGGCCTTTGGTGCTCCATCTTAAGTTGAAAGCAATTCGGGCATCTAGACACAAACACTGCAATGTCCTTCTTCATACCTCCCACCAATAAACCTCTCATAAATCTTGATATATTTTTGTTGCACCTAGGTGAATAAAGTATATGGCGTTATGAGCCTCAACTAGAATCTTGTATCTAAGGCAATCAACACTTAATACATATAGTCAACCTTGGTATCTCAGGACTCCATCTACCCCTTTCTTAAACACTAGTACCTTCTGTTTCTGGACGACCTCTTTCAACTGACGAAGGATAGGATGATGGTCTTGCTTTTCTTTTACCTCTACCACTAAGGATGACTTTGCCTCGTTCCTGATAATTGCACCACCTTCGTCAGAATCTTCAATTTATACTCACAAGCGTGCCAGTCTATGCACCTCCTTAGCTAGTTCTTTCTTTCCATCCTCAATATGTGTAGTACTCCCTATGGTCAACATGCTAAGAAACTACATTAGCTTTACCTGGGTGATAGAGGATGCTCATGTCATATTTTTTCAATAGCTCCAACCATCTTCTCTACCTCAAGTTCAACTTCTTTTGACTAAGTACATACTACAAGCTCTTATAGTCACTAAATACATCCACAGACCTACCATAAAGATAGTGTCTCCAAATTTTGAGAGTTAACACCACCGCAACAAGCTCTATATCATGAGTTAGGTAGTTCTTCTCATGAAGAATATTAAGTCGTCTAGAGGCAATATGCTATCACCTTGCCTCTTTCTATCAATATTTATCCCAAGCCAACTCTAGAAGCATCATAATATACCACAAAGCCATCAGCTCCCTCAGGTAGGGATAAGACTAGAGTTGTAGTCAATGTAGTTTTCAACTCTTGGAAACTCTTCTCACAAGCTTCAGACCATATGAACTTAACCTTCTTCTGGGTTAGCTTAGTCAAGGGAGCTAAGATAGAAGAAAATCCTTCGACAAAATGCCTGTAGTAACCTACCAACCTAAGAAATTCCTTACCACTGTTAGAGTTGTGGTACTTGGCTAGTTCTTTACGACGTCAATATTTTGAGAATCAACTTGAATGCCCTCACTAGAAACAATATGACCTAAAAAAGCCATAGATGCTAACCAGAACTCACATTTGGAAAATGTGGCATACAACTGGTGGTCCTTAAGGGTCTGAAGGATAATTCTAAGATAGTTGGCATGCTCCTCCTCATTAAGAGAGTAGATCATGATGTCATCTATGAACACAATCACAAACACATCTAATTATAGCCTCAACACCCTACTCATAAGATCCATGAAAGTTGCTAGGGAATTAGTTGGTCTAAATGACATGATGAAGAACTCATAATGATCATAGCAAGTTCTAAAGGCTTCCTTATGGATCTCACATTCTCTAAATTTGAGTTGATGGTACCCATATCTGAGGTCTATTTTGGAGAAACAAGTAGCACCCTAGGGTTGATCAAACAGGTCATCAATTCTAGGAAGATGATACTTATTCTTTATAGTGACCTCATTTAACTGGCGATGATCTATGAACTATCCTTTTTACGCAAGAGAAGAACTGGAGCACCCCAAGGTGAGAGGCTCAATCTAATGAAATCCTTATCTAGGAGGTCTTTCAGCTGCATTTTTAACTCTTTTAACTCTGAAGGAGCCACACATTACAGAGGAATAAATATGGGTTATGTATCTGGGAGGATGTCTATCCTAAAGTCTATCTCGCTATCAGGAGGGAATCCAGGTAGATCATCTAGAAAGACATTTAGGAATTCATTCACGACTAGAATAGACTGAAGAAAATGTGTCTCGGCACTGAAATCTTTGACTCTAACTAGATGGTATATACACCCTCTGGAAATGAACTTTCTGGCTTTGAGATATGAGACAAATTGGCCCTTACGAAAAATTGAGCTACCCCTCCACTCTAAGGCTAGCTCATTAGGAAACCGAAACTTGACTACCCTAGTTTTGCAGTCTTGGGAGGCATAACAAGCATGAAGCCAGCCCACTCCTAGGATGACGTCAAAATCTACCATGTCTAACTTAACCAGATCAGCTAAGGTATATTTATGGTAAACTAACACTGGACAATCTCTATAGACTCTATGGGCCAAAATAGATTCTCCAATAGGATTGGAAACACAGAAAGGCTCAAGAAAACATTCTGGAGTGATCTCAAACTTCATCGCTACACAAGGACTCACAAATGACAATGTAAACCTGGGTCTAACAACACATAGACATCATGAGTAAATACTTTAAGCATACCGGTAACCACATCTAGTGAGTTCTCCTGTTCCTCCGTATATAGAGTTATAGTCATTTAAGCTTGGCCCTTGCATAATCCAAAGTGAAAAACTTAACTGGTAGGAATGTTTTGAACTCAACTAAGCACTAGGGGTCCCTTATGACCCAAATTCATTTTCAACATACTTCCCACCTATATTAATGATCCTTAAAATATAATTATAAGTAAGGTATTACTAGGTTTAATCATTGTAAGGGACCCAAACTTTGTACAACTTCATCAGAACTTGAAATTTTCGTTTTAGGCAAAATTGGACCAAGTGACCTCAAGGGAGACTACACTGCGGGGGTGATACTTGGCCTTAACTTGAGTGTGTGGCCTTGGAATGGAGTTTCGGGCTAAGGCATATCACACTTAGACCTTACATGGCCCATGTCACACTTCATAATGTTGGGAGCCAAGTGTAGTCACACGACCACCTTCGCGGGCTATGTGATGGTTCACGGGCTGTATGGCCAACCGTATGGCTTCCAGATTAAGAATTTTTCTAAGTATGGACCATGCCTCGTAACCTCATCATGAAGATTTTTCCAAGCATAGGGGTATTACTCGTGTCACAAATCATGTGACATCACACGGGCCTTGTAGCCCCCCGTATAGCTAACTTCGTGAAAATTTTTCTAAGTATGAGATCTTCGATCTCAATATAATTTCACTTTCAAGCCTTTAGTTCAAGCTTATTTATATGGTTCAAGGCAATTATGGGTCTCTTACATCAAGCCAAGTTCAAAGGAATTCGATTGGCTAAGCTTCTCACAAGTACCAATAGAAGTGTCAACTTTAAAGGGGCATATCACTTAGCACAAAAAGAACTGGTGGACCATGACTTATCAAATTAAATCTTTTTGAATTAGCTTTCCAATTCACTTAGTTTCACCTCATTTAGAGTTCGGATAAAGAAGTTATGCCCGTTTTTGCAGAACTCGTCCGTGTAGGGGTATATGCAAATTTTCTTTAATTTTGTTTCATTAGTGGTGTTCTCGTAAATTTGGTTATTTCTATTGGTCTTTTGGGATTTCCTATGCTATCTAATGACCTTTTAGAGACCTAAACCATATTCCAGACATTCAAAACTCACTCATCATATTTTAAACTCTCTCAAATTCCTCTTAAGAACTCTTGAAGATTTTCAACTTGGAGATCAAGGCAAATTCAAGTCTCCTTCAAACTTCTCTTGGAATTTCTTCAATTAGGTCTAGGTACGTGGGTTTGATCCTTGATTCCTTCCAATCAAGGAGACCCAAATCTTTTCAATAAAAATTCATGAATTTAAGCTCTCTTTGAAGATGAATTTTCATTATTTTGATTTATTAAATTAAATTGATATATGAGTTGTACATATTTGATGATTTTAAGTTACTTTAAGCCCTATTATGATGATTTACATTGAGTTTATGAAAATATGAATATGCATGTTCCTTTTTAAGACTTGTTTATGCATGGGTGATTATATTATGATTTTAAATGTGGATTTAATTATGTTTTCACTTGAATTTCATATTATATTATTGATTTTAGATTGAATCTTAATTACCCATGCTTTTCTTGCATCATTCATGGTATTTACATTTATGACATTGGATTTTTATAGAAATTATGAAGTTCGTTAAGCCCAATTATGTTTTATGATATGATTTTGATAAGATATATATTGGTTATGACAAGAATATGATCCCATATATGTCTATATTTAAGGCTCTTTAAGCATCATGGGTGCTTGTACCATATTTTTATAAGAATGGGCTATTCCTAAGCATGAATATTATGAATATGAGTTATGATTTGTCTTTTGAGCCTAAAGGTGCATTGAAATGAATTGAACTAACTTACTCTTGAAAGCATGTATATATATAAGTATTCTTGTGGTATGTTTGACTTAGCACCGAGGGATTGGAGGTCCTCTCCCTTTCCTTGAACTATATGCTAATATAGGAATGGTAGCCATCTACAAAATGACTGGGTAGTAAGGGATGGTTATTCATTTATGATATGATATGATAAGCTTTATAAGCTCCACTTGGCTCGGGGGGATATATCTCAGTTGGTAGAGCTCCGCTCTTGCAATTGGGTCGACCCATGTTTGAATTGAAATTGAGATACTGATGCAAAGTATAGATAGGAGAATAAATAAAGAATAAGTGGAAAACTCTTATGCTCGTAGAAACATGTATTGGGGTTATGAAAAGAATCCTTTTGTCAAAATCTACATTACATACTCTTTTTCTACGAGATGCGCCTTTTGTGCGGGTCGGAACTTACCCGACAAGAGAAAATTCTTCCGAAATGATCGGGTCATAAAGTGTGGTGTAAATTACCTTTGGCAAGTAATCTTCTCTAACCGATGGGAGGTCAACATCGGGAAAATTCATGTAATAACTCGCATGGGTTTGTAATGTCGGCTATGGTCTCATCCCCACAATGTATAAGAGTCATTGGCATTTCATCCATCATGACTTTCATGACATATTGTTATACTATATTTCTTTGATTACATATTTCTTTCTTTATTATGTGCCCTTGCCACCTAACATTATATGTAGATTTTGGTAAGTTACATGCATTGCACTCCACATACTTAGTACATTCAACGTAGTAACACATATTTTTGCCTACATGATCTCACTATATAGTGACCGAAGATTACTTTTATCCACCATTCGACAGCTAGATCGGATTTTGAGACATTTATTATGGTAAGTCCTGTCTTCCAAGGAAAAGCCACCATTCTTCTACCTTATGTTGCTTTTGCTTATGTTTCCTATACTTTGAGGGTGAGCCCGAGACATGTCTTGGCCCCGTCCCATCTTATGACTAGAGGCATTATTGGACATCTTGTAGGCTCTCGTCGGATCTATGTGTTATGTGTCATATTTAAAGCTTATGATTATGGTTATCTATTGGATATGGCTATTATGGATTGATTATGGTAATTATGTTATGTATGTATCTTTGATGTGGAAATGTGAGAGATCCTAAGTCCCAAATTGCCCCCATAGAGTGAGTGCTATTTACTCACCCCTTAGTCTTTATGTGCTATGTGTTGTGTGAATCCATGTTAATCCCTTTCCCTATGATATCCTTATAGAGTGATTTCTATTTTCCCATCCTTTAGAACTATGTGTTTACTATTTATATACGCTTCCGAACCGATGATGTGAATATGGATACTTTGAGGCTTGTTTGAAGACCCTTGGGTTCCCATTCTCCATGTCACTCCTAGACCCCAGGTCTGGGTCATGACTATCTTATTTATCTGCGATGATGAGTTACCATATCTTAAAAGTAGAATTGTGAGGCGTTACATCTTGAGCCCCTTAACAATATGCTGCGACCCTTTTGACACCATTTACACTTACAATCTTTGGAGAGCAAAAAGGGATGGAAGAAAAAGTCTAGGTTTCAGGAGTGTTCACTGAATTCTTCAAGTTTTTACCATAGTCTCTATGTCTCTGTTATGTAAGGATAACTAAAACGTGAATTGAGTTTGTCTGCATACCCTATTTTTGTGTTCAGTAGAATTGATTGTTTGGTTTGAGCCGTGAATTTCCCCATGGATGTGTTCTTGGGAATTTCCTTAATTCTTAGTAGAAATCTTGCGTATTATTGCATGAACTAATGTGATTATGAGTTTGTGCTTAAAGTAATAGTTATACATTATTTCATATGAACCCTAGTTGAATGTTTTATGTAAACTAGCTCCCCTATATGTTAATTGAACTTGAAATTATGAATTGTGCATGTCTTGAATTAAAACAAGTTTAAATATGCACCAAAGCTGAATGGTCATTGAAGGTTATCACCTTGTTGAACTTGAACATCTAATGTGTAAACTAGTGTCTTAATGAAGAGTTTATTTTCTTGAATATGTGCATGAATTGAAGTCCTGATTAGTTGAACGGATTGACGAAAATATGATAGTTAAATGGATAAATGTCCAAAAAGACTAATTGAATGATTTTACCCAAAGGGATGGATTAGAGTCTTATGAGTGTATTGTTGGGAGAAGTATCGAGTACCAAATTGGATAAGAGTGAATAACCACTCAAATTCAATAAATTACGTAGCTAGTGTAAGAGAGGATTGAATCATAAAGTTGAAATTTCTGTTTTGTCCAAAAGATGACTTGATTTGATTGATTCTGGATCCAATGAAGTCGAATATCCCTTACCTTGACAAAGTATTGAATGGGTGCGTCAATGAGAGGATTGAATCATAAAGTTGAAATTTCTGGTTTGTCCAAGAGACGACTTGATTTGATTGATTCTGGATCCAATGAAGTCGAATATCCCTTACCTTGACAAAGTATTGAATGGGTGCGGTAATGACATAACTTCATTGTATAATCTCCAGCTCACAGGTGATAGTTATCAGTTAGAGAAACTCCCAATAGGCCATGTAATACTCAACATGATTGGATTGAATCGCACGCAATTGAGTCCTTACCAAATTATAGTTTCTTTATCTTTTGTTTCCTTTTTGTGTTTTGATTGTTATTCAAGTTCCTGTCATTTTACATACCATATATTCCATATACTAACACACTTTTGCAGCTGCATTTTTTTTATGATGCTGATATAAGTGCTGAAGATCGTCAACAAGTACTTCATTAAGATCCATTGCTTTCCAGATTTCATGGTGAGACCTCCTTTCTCTTAGAGGATCCATTTATGTTTTCCACCTAGAGTGTTAGTATTTTTTTCCTTTGAGATAATCATGAACCTCTCCTTGGCACCATTTAGGTAGTAGAAATTGCAGCTTCATAGATTAGATAGTGATGGATTGATTTGATAATTTCATTACCTTGACTAGTTTCCTTTTTAATTGTTTTCATGATGGTGGATGGATTTGGAGTTTGACTATGGTGTTTAAACCATTTCTTCCTTTAAGTTATTGATTGATTCGTTCACTAGAGAGTTTTTTTCTTTTAACTGAGTTTTTTGCTATGATTTGGCATATGATAAGGCCAAGTGATTCCCTTAGGTCTAGCAATGGTTTTTGATTGTCGGCAACGCTAAAGGTACCTTCCCAATGTATGATAAACTTGGTATCAAAGGAAAAAGTTCAAGATTCCTAGGGTGTCTATGAAGCCATGTCTAGTGGAGTCTTACTTATGGGTGTGTTATTCACTATATTTATAATCAGGAGGCTATGGGAAATAAAGATTTATTTCACTTTTTCATATTATTTCATGTGATAGAACTTAACTCTATGAAAGGTTTCATCTAACTCATGCATGACACATTTGCAGATCTTGGCTCCTAAGTGAACAACTAGCCAAAGGAATGTTTCAGCTTCAGATATTGAGATACCCCCACCAGAAGGGTCTCCTCAAATAGGGACAAGAGGCGGGGGCCGACCTTTGAGGACCGCTGGAGCTCCTCAAACACCTATTGCATAACTTTCTTCTATTTGTGATGCCAATTTCAAAGGATCCATTTCCATGCTCACCCAGCTTGTGGTTTCCAAAGTAGTAACCAGAGCTTACCAACCCCTAGCTCTCAAGAGTTCAGTGTTGAATCAAGGCTTAGAGATTTTTTGAGGATAAACCCACCAGTGTTCACTAGGGCCAAGGTAAACGAGGACCCCTAAAATTTCACAGATTAGATGTGGAAAGTTCTGAAATCTATGCATGCCAATGAGATTGAGGGAGTTGAGCTTGCTTCTTACAAGTTGAATGATATAGAGATTGTCTGGTTCAACTAATAGGAGAAGAGCTGAGGTGAGGATGTTGAGCCTATGGTGCGGAATGAATTCAAGAATGCTTTTCTTGATAATTATTTCCTAGGGAGTTGAGGGAAGTAAAGGCTGAGGAATTTGTGAACTTGAAGCAAAAAAGGATGATTGTCAAAGAATATGGACTCAAGTTCATTCAACTATCCATGTATGCATTAAAAATAGTCTAGAAATGAGAGCTAAGATGAGGAGGTCCATATATAATCTTATCATATAAGAGGGAGTTTGTGTCACGACCCAACCCAGGGACCGTGATTAGTGCCAATTAGGCACCCGGACAAATACTAAACCGGATTTCCAACTATAATAACTAAGGAATCTACCAAAATTTTGGCAGAGTTTCCTCTGTTTTCTGACTAACCAAACCTGCAACAGCATTCCTAGTATACAGCAAATATCTATACACATATATATGCGGGCCAACAAGGTCACCGCTGCGGTAGAACCGGCCAACAAACGTATCATATATACATAGTCATACCACATGCAATATCCCAGACCCACATGTATCCACAGACCTCTATACATACGAACTAAATCATAAGACGAGATAGGGCCCCGTCATACCCTCGAATATACCTAAATGCAAAATACAGAAAATAAGTATACATGTATATACCAAAAGTCTG
>JAABOM020062239.1:0-10401 GCA_011800125.2 Solanum clarkiae
ATAAATTTTTCTTCTTTTTTGTAATATTTGTGAAATATTACTATTGATGATCAAACATTTACATATCCACAGTGCATCTAAGACTACAATGATATTTTAGGAAGAGTTATAATCGTTTAGCCTACTGATAAAAACTATGAATAGATTATACATTCTAAAAAGCAAATATAATATTTATAGGCTCACTTTGTACAATATGTATTTTAACTTTATTCTTGTTATGTATTTGTGCACCACAAGCGATGGTTGGAGATCATACTCTCATAAGACAGTAAAAAAAGATTGTATCTTCCTAGAAAGAACCTAGATGATTTTTGACAACATTATTGATTTTGTTGTTTAGAATAGCAGCTTGCTGAGTGAAAACATGAGGAGCGTCAAATTAAGGACATGAAGTTTATTACATAAAGTTGGAAGTCTTGTTTTTAAAACAATTAGAAAATTCCATCCAAAAGGTTCTTTACTTATATCCTTTCTCTCTCCAATTCTTGATGGATCAATTGAAACAACTTTATGGATAAAAATGAAATTTCAAACAACTATAAAAAAAAAGATTTGATTGCGAATTACGATCTTTGTTTGTTTAACTAATTGTTAGGCTTCATTTTGATTCATTGAATACCTTATTTAATTTATTTTATATTGGAGTTGAATTTTTAGCTATATGAATAATTTATTTGACTTTTGTGATATGTGTCATACTAAACAAACAAGTGTGATGAAGTTGTAATTCTTCCTTACATAAATAACATTTTATATTAAAGTCACATTTCATTTTCTATAGTTTTTAATCTTCACCCTCATCATACTTTTTAAGAATACACATTTTTTTTACAAGCAATGAACTCTTTCTTTTTCTAAAAAAAAAATCATAATTCTTTCAAAGACAATTTCCACACTTATTATCAACCTCCTTTTAGAATGCTTTGACTCGTCTATATTTAATATCACTATCTTCTTTATAGAAAAAAAAATTATCATGCCATCTGAAAAAAAAAATCTAATTAGCTATAAATATTAAATTACTACTCTTCTCCGTTAACTACGATCATCACCTAATACTCACTATTATTAACTATAGGTTTTGGAGTTTGCTTCATAAAAAAAATATATAACTACTATGAAAATAAATAAATTCAGATTAAAATGCTATAAGAAAATTACATACATACGCGTGCACGCGCACATATATATATATATTCATAATTTGAAAAATTATCAAGTGTTCTAATATTATACATTAATGTTATATAATATCAATATATTCAAGTTTAAACATGTTTATCTCAAAGATAACACATAAACCTTTAATATTCTTAATCACATGAATATTTATTTGATTACTAACATATCTCTTTCTACATATTTTATTAAACTAAATAGTAAAAGTATATATAAATAAATATATATACGCGCAACATTTGTATAATTTGTTGTATAATTTGTATGACATTTATATATTTCGCTATACAATTTGTGTATGACGTGTGTATAATTCGCTATACAATTCACAGTGTTTGTATATTTCGCTGTGCAATTTGATTCGCGCATAACTTTTTTATAATCGTGCACAACATTTGTATAAATTACACAAATTATACAAAACTCAAAATGTAATTACAGTTAAATGTTTGCTGAGAGCCATAATTAATTCAAACGATAGTTATGTTAACTATTTAATCAATATATGTGTTACGCCGAAAAATGACCGGCTTTTAAAATAAAAATTGAAAATTGTTGTTCGAAAATCGAGAATCGGTCTAAACTCAATTAATTTGAGTAAAATCAATTCTCGAAATTCAAAAGACACAGAGTCGCCACCTAATTTTACGAATAATTAGGAAATCGTTAAAATATTTTAAAAGACTAACAAAAAATCTTTTAAAATTCAGAGAAATAGGTTTGGGTTCAAATTTCCACTTCGAGAAGGTTTTAAACACTCGAAATGACTGCTAAATGCAGTTATCCGGCGATTATGAAAATTTGACTAACTCTTTGACTATTTGAATTTGAAAAGTTTGACTCATTTTTAGAGATTCTTTGACTTAGACTTGAAAACTTTTAATTAAAACAAACATTTGACTAAATTTAAAAGTTTAACTTAAAGTGACAAAATCACATTTTTTGTTTTCTTTTTATTATTTATTTTATTATTTAATTCAAAACACTTTCAAAATAAAATGAAATGAAAAAGAATAACACAAATGGTTCAATATGTCAGGGAATTTAATTCGATTGAAACCAATAAAATAAATGTTAGCATACAAATACATGCGATTACATAATGAAATAAAATCAAAATAAAGAAATGAGTCAAAGTAATCCTTATCCCATTTTGAATTCTATTACAACTTTGCTTAATAGCTTCTTTCTCTTGAGAGTTAGGTTGACTCAATGTAGAGTGAGTTTCGGGCCCCATGGCCTCTCGAAGATGTAAGGGGGAGAGTCCAAAATGTCCGACTCGGACATTGTTCATGCAAAAGAAATAATAGATAAAGATTAGTAAGGGGGCTAATAATGCAACTTGATTCTCATGAAATAAAATGTTGATTCTGAAGCATTTTTTTTTTTTTTTGCAGGAAAAACACAGAGAAAACATAGCAGCCATGAAATCAAAATGAACATGTAAATCTGAGTATGGCATTTGAACCCCACAATACAGACATCCTTAGTATTATCAGTCCACTTCGCACCCAAAATTCTTACTAATCCTATAGACAACAAGGCGAACAAACCATGACTTCCAAAACTTATACTAGTAAAGCAACATCTCATCATGCATATAAATGAACCCGTTTATAGACGTGTATAACAATCTGTAATTTACTAGAGCTTGACATCGTAGTAACATCAGCCTAACCAAACCAGATTCATACAAGGTGATACAGAATACCCCTTCTTTCACAGTGATCATGAGTACCAGCAGGCATAACAACATTTAGGAGATAGGGATTGCAGACAAACTCAAACAAACTTGAAAACTCATCAGAACACCAACACAGTCATGACAGCAATACATAGATAAGTTAACTTAAATGGTTAAAAAGCTTCAGAGGAATAAAATAGGCAAAGAATGTTAGAGCATAGATAGGGATGCATGTACTTAAAAACTCGTTTGACGATCAGAAACTCGGATTTTCAGAGATACCAAGTGATAGCAGGAAGAAAATTAACCAAACAACAGGTTATATAGCTGAAGATCAGACGAATTAACAAGCAGCAAAACTCCAACACTGTTAGAGGGACGATTATATCTAAACGTTATAATATCGATCAATTTCACCTTATCAGCAGAGTTTAGAACAGACACAATGACCAACACCAACTCTATATTTATTACTGCAAACCTTCATCACAACAGAACTTAAACAGATGATCGATAAAACGTTCCAACAAAACAACGAACACAACTCGTAACTCCGGAAACTATTGCAACAACACAGGACGTCATCACTACAATATCAACTTATCACAGCAAAAATTTTTATCAACGAACAGATTACAAGCGGGAAACTTTAACATAGCTTCAAGAATCACATTCAACCGCAATCTCTGAAATTCGACATTTATGAAGAAAATAGAGTATTACCTTTTTGGGGGCAGCAAACTGAGGACGACGAGCTTAACAATTGATTTCAACACCAACACGAAGCTTGGTTTCTAATTTTTGACACGAAAACTGGACAGTTTTGATTTTCCTTATCGAGCTGTATCTCGGATTTTTCGAATTGATGACTGTTTTTCTCCTAGATTTGGGTTCGCCTTTTTCTTTTGTTTCTCAAATTTTCCGCCGCCCCCCTTGACAGTGTTGAACATGGAATCTTATAGCAAAGTAGAATAACGGATCAATTCGACAACAAGTGATGGATTTCGGGGAATCTTTATGCACGCGTGAGGTGGTGCGCCCTGTCATCTCTGACAGAGGAACGTGGTTGCGGTATGGGTCGACTGGTTGTGCAGTGTCAGCCGCGACTGATTTTGGTCGATTGTTGTCGGGGTTTGATTTTGATAAAGGAAAAGAAAGATGAGGTGGAAAGGGATGCGGCGCCATTGATGAAGAGGAAAACGAAGGGGAAAGGGAATGGGGGAAAGGGATCGCCGGTGATGAAGGGAACGGCGACGGGGGCTAGGGATTTGGGGTTTTGATTTTGGGGAAAATGAAAGAAGGGTCGAGGGTTTTGGGAAATATTAGGGGATTTGTTTTGATTTAGGGGCGCGTGTATCACGCGCCCGGGAAAATTAATAATTTTTTTTTTTAAGTTTAAAGCCCCGATGATTAATTTGACATCACAAAGGGTAAAACTTGGGTGTCAACAATATGTTTGCTTTATATGCATAATTTTTTCTATTTTTTAAATGTTCTAACCTCCTTAAAGTTTGTTTCGATTGAGTAAGGCTAAAATATATTTGCTTTGAAGAGAATAAAAAAATTATAATGTGTATTCCATTAATTAATAAAAAGAAAAAAATTATGTATGTTTTAAGCTTTTATAGCATCATCTTTTGTTATTTTAACTCACATAGACACAAAACATTTTTAGCTAAAGAATATTGTTTTCAAATTAAATTTTATTAAAATATAATTTTCTTGTTATGTGAATCTATGTTTTATATGGAGGGTCATGACATTTTTCTTGAAATGATTAACTTAGGAAATACTAAAAAAGAGATTTTAATGATAATAGATCTCTTTGATTGAATAAATATTGTGATAACAAAAAATATTGTATGCTTCTAATTGTTGAGAGTTATCACGATGTTAAACAAACATTATTTATAGTATTAGATATGTGAAAATTTACAAAATTAACTGTAAGTTCTGTGACATAATTCAAATTTTATCTTTTAGTATTTTGAATTAAATATCCCATTAACCATTATTATTATAATTATGAACTAGTTATTTTTCCTCATTAACTAATTGCAGAAGCTCACTTTTTATTAAATTTATTATTTAACACTTCATTATCACATGTCAAGAGATTACAAAAATGCATATAACTATGTTGAAGTTAGCCACTTTAATAGGGAATAGATTTATTTTGCTTTTTTAATATAACAATTCTGATCATTTTTAATTCTTAATTTTATTAAGTTACTCATCTCATAAAATACTCTTAAAAAATTGATTGACTATTAAAAACATTATTATAATCAAAATAAAATTTGATTGATCAATCAAAACATTAATATTCTTTAAGTCATTTTGATCTTAAGGTTTTTTTACCTGATGAATATATTTTATCTTCTTCTTTTTGGTAATATTTGTGAAATATTGATATTGATACTTAAATATTTACATATCTATGGTGCATCTAAAATTACAATAACATTTTAGAACTCATGTTATAGTTATTTAGCCTTCAGACAATAAATACAAATAGATTACATATTCTGAAAAATAAATGTGATATCTATAGACGCTCTTTGTAAAGTTTGTATTTTTAACTTTATTCTCCTTATGTATTTGTGTACCATAGGCAATGGTCGGATGTCACACTCTCAATAGGACAAAAAAGAAAGAATGAATTTTTTCGGAAGAACATAGGCAATTTTTGAAAGCATCCTTGACTTTGTTGGTTAGAGTAGTTATGAGAACATATAACTTCTTTCAAGATGACTTTGTTGTTTAGAGTAGCTATGAGATCATATAAATTCTTGCATTATACGAATTCTTGAAACGACAGTAATATTATAAAATTATTTCATAATATATTAATCACAATTAAGTGAAGAACGACATGGATTAAGTCTAAAGTATATTTGGTTCAAATCGAGAATTAAAAATAATAATCCTTATAGTTATTTCTTTTTTCTATCGTGACAACTCTTGCTCCCCCACCTTTTAGCATTCTGAGGGGTCGCCTTGCGCAACTTTAGAAAGTCATTCTTGTATTTAATTAAATTCAGAAAAAGAAAAAGTTATGTATGTTTAAGTTTTTATAGCATCCTAGTTTGATATTTTAACTCATTGATATAATTTAATCCTAAAATACAATTGAACTTGCCAACCAACGCTAAATTGAGTAGTACTTTAATTTAATCTCAAAATTATTTAATGTTATCCTTTACACCAAACGATCCCTTAATCCTAATTTAAATACAAAAAACAAATACATTTGATATTGACCTAAACAAACAATCATGATAAAAAAAATTCTTAAATTATATTAAATTAAACAAAAAAAATTTCATTAATATAATTTTATCCAAAAATACCCCTATACACTCTCTCTCTCCAAGCAAATCATATTTGGCTATAAATAAGCCCAAGATATTTTTCCTCCTACGCACCAACTTGATAAACCCTCTTTTTCTCTGTGGGAAGTGGCTTAAACCCTAGCTGCTCTCTTTCTCCTTAAACCCTCAAAAGTTTCAGGGATGGTGTTTTTATTGTAAATATGGTATAGATCAAATCTCTCTTTTGCCTTTTCATTATTCAATTTTTTGTTGTGTTTGTGGTTTGATCTAGTTTTTAATTTTATTTTTTTTCCATTTTTTGATTTTTCTTTTGTGATCTAGTATTTATAGTTTTTGTGTGTTTGATCTGCTCAGCGGATGCTTTGTAGTATCAGTTTCTATTTGATTTTCATCATTAGGTGTTGGTTAATTTGATCTGTTTATCTTGCTGGATTTTGTGTTCCTGGAGCTGGTTTCATATTGTAAATAAACTCTCTATTCTCTAATCCTGTAAGGGTAATGGTAAGGTTTCCTCGAACTCCGCTTGTATGATTACATGGATATATTGTTGTTGTTATTTGACATATGTTTGTTGATATGTTTCAGGGAGTGTTTGGATTAGCTTTTTAAAGCTGGTTTATAGCTTAAAAAAGCTAAAAATCATAATTTGGCTTATGTTTTTTTTTTCTTTTGTACATTTTCAACTTTAAAAAGGTGCTTAAACTCGGATTTTGTGTTATTCAAATACTTTTACGAATATGATTTTTTTTGGGCATTTCTGATAATATCCATCCTTGTGGTTTATTTGATAACTTGTGAGGCTTTTCTATGTCTCATGGAATATGTCTTGAATATCCTACTTGTAATAATCATGGACTTTTTCTCTTCAAATACTTTTGTTGTGATCTTAATGTGAGCACTATTATTTGATGTTTTGACCGCATGTTATGATTGGTGTAATTACTTATTCAACAGTGTCGTTTAACCTTCGTAGTGTTTTAAGATCGTGATTGGATCCGCATATATTTGGTAAAGATAATAATCTTATCCTTTGAGAATAATCAAAAATGGACATTATTCAATTGGAACATGAAAACGTGACTAAATTGGTCCTAGTTACTCTTCAGGGCGGAGTGGAAGAAGGGGGGATTCTCGAACGCGGACAAGGATCCAATGAATTCGAAAGAATTGAACGAAGAGCCGTATAAGGTGAAAATCTCATGTCCGATTTTAGCTTCCTATCTTCAAGCTGCTCCTAGGCCGACTCAAAAGGATGTTGGGCTCCAAGGCCCGACGAAAATGCAGGAGAGATTGGAGGAGTCCCAACGGACTCTCGAACAGGGGTTCATACATTACAAAAAGTATTCATCATCATCTGGCAACTTAGCGCAACCACAACTCACCATTGCTATTGAAAAAAAATCTTCCACTTTCCCCCGGCTTTTCCTCTATCTTTCTGTTTGCTGTTTCAACTAAAGAAACTCTAGCATATGTACTTGAAAGAAATAAAGTCTAAAATAAAGTCCTACCCAATTTCGATATATCACAGCTTTACTTGAAAGCTGTCACCGAGATCTTCGACCACGGCCTCAATGGTATGTATCTATGTACATATGATCTACAATGTTTTTAGTTGTCCTCTGCATAGTCACTAATAAGAGATCAAACTTTGATTTTGTTTGCTAAATTCTTTACACATTGTACATGGACACTGCAATTTAAATACTCCCTATTAGGAGTAATTTGGTGTCCTCTGCATACTCCCTAAAATCGTGTGCAAGAAGCTAATTTGGTGCTTTTTTGGTATAAGAGTAATTTTGTGTTGAATACAATATTGACCTTTACATACGGATCAAAAAATATTTTTGATATTGTTTAATATTCCATTCAATCCTTTTTATATATTATCCTTTTTTATTGTACTTGCATTAAAAAAATAACGATTTTACTATTATATTCTTATTTAATTTTTTTTAGGTCATGTTTTCAATTAACAATACAAAATATACAAAATTTTAATAGTCAAAGCTCATTAATTATCAAAAGTAAAATAAGAAAAAGAATGTCATTTATATATTGAATTTGTAAAATGATGTATATTAAGGATATCTATTTACAGTAAAGACGACATATAAAAAAGATTGAAGAGAGTACTCATTCATGCCTTTTTTATGCCTTTACACCAATGCTTGGAGCCTTGATATTGAAAATCCGTAAAAAAAAAAGTGGTATTCACTCACGACATAAACGTCAACGAAATAGAAGGGAACGAAGTGAGAGAGAAAGTAAGAGGCAGAAATAAAAAACCCTATAGTCTAGATGTGTGTTTATATAGCATGTGTTTTGAGTTTGGTCTAATTTTGGAGCCAAAACATTTGTTTTGTCCGACAATGAATTGAGTTTTGATCCAATTCCATTTGTAATGTTTTTTATATTAATAAATTAATAATTATTTTGTTTTAAAAAAATCTTATTCTCACATTTTATATTTGCATTTATGAAAGAGTTTACTTAAGACTCCTTTCGTGTGGAGCTATTAGTTTTCCATCTGTATTAAACTTATTGGGTAATAAATTGTTCAATGACAAGTGTCATTAAGATTTCTAACTTTGAATCGCGATGAATAAACTTTTGAATAAGTTTTTCATTTTTGTTTATTATTATTTTACTTACCGATGTTAAAATACACAAATTTTGGCCATCATTTTAGGATATATTTTTTATTAATTATCGAGGTCAAACTACATAAACTATAACCAACTTTTGAAATATATTTTTTAATAATATTAATATGAAAATGATTGTGACTTATAAACCTAAAATGTAAACTTAAACCCTAAACCTAAACAAAAACCCTGAACAAAACCCAAAAAAAAACCCTAACCCTAAAATTAAACCCTGACCCGAGCATTGAACCCTAACCCTAACCCTGATATTAAACTAACCCTGAACCCTAAACCCTGACCCTAACCCTACCCTAAAACCCTAACCCTGAACCTTAACCCTTACAAAAACCCTGACGCAGACCCTAACCCTACCCTAACCCTGAACCTTAACCCTTAAAAAAACCCTGATGCAGACCCTAACCCTAACCCTGAACCATAACCCTAACAAAAACCCTGACCCTAACCCTACCCTAAAACCCTAAACCTGAACCTTAACCCTAACAAAAACCCTGACCCTAACCCTAAAACCTAACCCTGATCCTAACCCTAACCCTGACCAAAACCCTAAACCCTGACCCTAACCCTGAACCCTGACCCTAAACTCTAACCCTAACAAAAACCCTGACCCTAACCCTGAACCCTAACAAAAACCCTGACCCTAACCCTGAACCCTAAAACATAACCCTGACCCTAACCCTGAACCTTAACCATAACCCGAAACCCTAACCCTGAATTCTAACCCTAATAAAAAAACCCTGACACTAACCCTGAAACCTAACCCTAAACCCTGACCCTAAACCCTAACCCTGAAACCTGACCCTAACCCCTACCCTGAAACCCTGAACCCTAACCCTAAACCCTGACCCTAACCCTGAAACCTAACCCTAAACCCTGACCCTAACCCTGAAACCTAACCCTAAACCCTGACCCTAACCCTTAAACCTAACCCTAACCCTAAAAACTAACCCTAACCCTGAAACCTAACCCTAAACCCTGACTCTAACCCTGAAACTTAACCCTAACCCTAAATCCTAACCCTGAAACCTAACCCTAGCCCTAAATCCTAACCCTAACCCTAACCCTAAAACCTAACCCTGAACCCTGAACCCTGAACCCTAAAACCTAACCCTAACCCCGAAACCTAACCCTAACCCTAAACCCTAACCCTGACGCTAACCCTGAACCTAACCCTAAAACATGACCCTGAACCTAACCCTACCCTAAACCCTGACCCTAACCCTGAAACCTAACCCTAAACACTGACCCTAACCCTAAAACTAACCCTAAACCCTGACCCTAACCCTGAAACCTAACCCTAAACCCTGACCCTAACCCTAAATCCTAACCCTAAAACCTAACCCTAAACCCTGACCCTAACCCTGAAACCTAACCCTAACCCTAAATCCTGACCCTAATCTATATTTATACATTAAAGTTTGAAAGTTATAGTTTTAATATAGTATTTATATTTTACAAATTTTGATAATGTATCTAACATCTAAAATCACTTAACTAAATTAATTATTAAAAAAGATTGATATGGCAAAATATTTTT